>JAQGAA010002137.1:0-13428 GCA_034696425.1 Isotoma viridis | reverse complement strand
AAGGAAGCCTTGCCATGATTCAGAGTTGACAGTTTACTCCCACACTTTTCCAATCCGATTCGAATTGAATGTCTGTAGATCCACAGAGTCGCCATTGCAACCTTTGACACCGCACGAGTAACTATACTGAATTTCCAAAAGAACCTTAGTCGTTACATTAATGTTTTAATCTTAATGAATCCCCTTTAGTTTATTTGTATTATATAATCTCGCCGAATCCAGGTTTTAAGTAAAAATATGACTTTCCCTCACACCAAACAATTATGTCATTGGGTAAAATCTCTTCGTAAAGTGAGTCGAGTAGAACTTTCTTTCTAGCTCATCTCATTGCATTTGCATTCCATTGAGAGCTTCTCACGTTTCTCATTTTTGTTCTCATGTGCTGCCTGCACTACTTCAGCGACTTCAGCCTTTTGTTTTGGTTTTGTTTTAGTAAAAATCGTTGTTAGTCAATCCTTCAATTCAAGTCTGAAGTCACATCCACGTGTCACATATTATTACTCCCTAGTTCTTCAATTGTCTCTTATATCATTAATTAATCATTACCTAGTATCAGTCGTCAAGTCGTCTCATATAATCCAAAATATTGCATATAACTTGTAAAACTTAATTTTGTACTTAGTTTTTCACAATATTCAATATTCTGTATTTTATTTGTTTAATTTTTTGTAGTACTTTGAACTTTCATAGTTTGCTCTTCTAATTTACAATTGTATTTTTGTATTGTGGCTTTCGTAAAACATTCTACTTTTTACTCATTTATATTCAGTAGTGACTGGGGGACAGAGCAGAGTGTGGTGATGTTGTAAAACAAGACACAATATGAGTAGTAGTAGCAAAAAGCGTAGTTTGGATGATTTAGAGGGTTACGATTCTAATTTTGAAGACGATGATGATGAGGGTTCAGGGGGTGGACGAAGAGAGAAAAAAGCTCAGAGGAATGATTTAGCACAAGAATCTCATAAATTCTCGCAACCGGGTTCATCTAAAGCGCATCACACAGCAGGTACTGATTAACTGATTGGATTAAAAATAAATGCTTGTTTTATATCAGACTAACTCAATTCCACAATTTGTTCAGCTACATTGTCAGTTTAAAAAAATGGTCAATTAAACAGGCAATAAATTAATTTGTAACTTGGTATTTTTCCATTCTAGGACTTCCGTCAAGACGTCACTTTGATCAAGAATTAGGCAGAGCTGACAGTTTCAAGAGCTCATATCATTCATTGAATGCATTCGAGCGTCACCGCAAGCTAATCAATGATTATTTCCTTTACTACCCAGCAGCTAAGAACCTTCTGAAGCGAGACAGGTATAACAACGTTGTTTAATTTCTTTATAAATAAAAATCGATTCAACAAAAGAAGAGGGCTTTAGTTTTATTTTATAAATGCAAATTCAGATTCACCTATGACAGTTCTCAGTTGCATTTATTGTGTAATATTTTCCAGCTCTAAAGACAAAACTGACAGTGATATTATACGGGAAAACCATCGTTTCATATGGAGAGATTCAGATGAAGCGGACACATGGGAGAAACATTTATCTAAGAAGTATTACGATAAATTATTCAAAGAATATTGTATTTGTGATTTTTCATGTTACAAAATTGGGAAGGTAAGACGAAACATTTATTAAGAAATAATGTTCGAACCAGTTCAATTTAATTCTTAAAATCTTCAAGCATTTTTGTAATCTTACAGTATGCAATGAGGTGGAGAACAGAAAAAGAAGTGATAGACGGAAAAGGTCAATTTGTCTGTGGAGGGCGAAAATGCGATATTGGCGAAGGACTTCGTACATGGGAAGTAAACTTTGCATATATGGAAGAGTCAGTTAAGAAAAATGCTCTAGTAAAATTAAGTATGTTCTAAATTTTTATTGAATGATTCTAATTGAAAAGTGGTAAAAAATACTTTAAATTTTATCTCGCTTTGCTTATTGTTTTAGGACTTTGTCCCTTATGCTCGTCAAAGTTAAATCATCATAAAAAAGGGAAAGATGTTACAAAAGTACCGAAACACACAAAGAAATCGAAAAAATCTAAGTCATCTCGACGTAAAAAACATTCAAAAGAAGACCTATCGAATGAAGAAACGAAAGAGATTGAAAATGAGGTAACTTCGGAGAAAAACGTTGAAACAAATATTTGGAAAGAGCCTATTAAAGTTGCTGATGTTAAAACCAGAGAAGAAGAATTCGACGAGTATTTGGATGATTTGTTTCTGTAAATTATTATGATACCGTTCAGATTCAGAAGCAATTGTTTATTTAATTGGCTAAAGTATATAACATTATTAAATTGAGGTTCCAAAAATCAAATCCAAAATCATAAAAGACAGAAAGTAGTAGAAATCTAATTAATTATTGGCGATTACCTCTGTAATTTCAATTTAATAAATTAAATAGTTTCTAGCCTAATGGAGATTGTTATTAATTTACATCTAATTAAATCCAGTTAGTTATTCATAACATCGAATCGAAAACTCCATTTATTTGATATCTCTTGTTAAGTAACTGTAAGCATATATGCCTTGTTTTTGTAACAGTGGCCAAATATCGGGATCACTGCAGTGCTATGTTATACTCACGTTATATTTTTTGTCATTTTAATAAACGATTGAAAATTAAAATACCTTTCCCTTTATAGTAAAAATTAAATACTCATTTAAAAGTCAAACATTTCAAAATGTCTATTCTCTTTGGTCAAGTTGGAAGCTTGTTCCGAATCACCGCAAATCGATAAAAATGCCACTTTTAGATCATGCTTTCTGTATACTTCCTTCTGTCGAAAATTCAGAAAAAAAAACGTTTGAATTCATTAATTACAAATTTAAAAAGTAACGTAAGCCCACCTGCAGTTCAAATTCAACCTTCTCAGCTACAAAACCAGGCAATTAAGAATGACAGAATGAGTAATATTTTATTTTTGTTTGCCACTCAGAATCAAACTTTAATTAGTGAAGAAAGAAATTTAATGAGGTTAATACCTTGTCGACTCTATTATTTTTTACCGTGCCTAAATACATGACACCGACTCTGATTATTTGCAATAAATGTGTATCGTAAATAATTTATAGCTCTATAATTAAAGACTTTTTACGTGGGTTTACATTTCATAACATTTTCAAGCCAACTTCTTTTTGCCATCTTAACCCATTGAATTATTTGTCAACTTGTAAAACGGCAATCTTTCAGTTAGTAAAAACGTACAACACAACATAAATACCTATGTCATATAAGATGGCACAATTCTATTCTCCTAATATAATTATGTTTGAAACAAGCAATCGCATTTCCTTACTTAATTGGTGAGTATTTTTGATATAAAAATAACTAATATCTTGATTTTTTATGATCAGTAATGATGACTATATATCCGTTATTACCGTAATTGAAGAGAATCAATTCCTTACTATCCTTACATTGTAAAAAAGACAATTGTGAATCAGTTTCGCAAATAAAGATTTTTGATTTATGTAGCGATTCGTCTTTTTAAACGGTCGGCATCAAGCATGTCTCATAGTCAAAGCCTCAACATGCAATAAACAATGACATCAGTCTAATCAAAAAGTCAGAATCTTATACAGGGAATATTGGTACTAGTAATCATTGGAATTGGGTTTGTGTCCTCTAACTAATTCCTTAAGTGCAACATTGGTTGCGTTCTTGCGTTTGTTCCAAAACTGATACAATCAGCAAAGAAAAGCAAGATAGCGTTCCTCCCAGTTCAAGGGTACCGTAATTGCCTAATATTAGAGCCCAAGGGCAAGGGTGCTGTAATTTCCTAATTACCCATTTGGAGAATAGATCTCATCTCACCATCGTTCTTGGTCTGAAAATTTTTGATTAAAAAAACGAACTCCCCGGAGTTTCTAATTACGTGAATACTGTAATTTTTCGCATTCACGAGATTTTTCAGTCGATTTCGGACATTCGGTTTGATTCGTCGAAATGGTCTTCGTCCAACTGACCCCGGCCCGAAAACAATGGGAAGGGGAATCATAAAAATGAAAGATATATCTCGGCTCGGAGTCTAAAGGAATAACTTAAATTTAAAAGATATTTAACAATAACAATTATTAAGCTATGTTGAACCAATAATTGTTTTTCCTAAAATTCCAGATATTTGTTTCAGGGAATTGTAATTTGGTAGGTTAGTCTTCTATGGTCTAGGTTTTCTTTCCCTGTCATTATTATTATGCCTTAAAAAGCTCGTTATTTCTAAAAATTGACAAAACTGCAGAATTCGCTTCATTATGGATCGATTTTCATTCTCTATATCATGCAAATGATTACAAATACTCTCGTAGAAGGAATCCCCGAGTGAACCTGAACGAAAAAATTCTCTTGAACAATAATTACTTCAGGATAGGATAACAGGCAAAAATATCTACAAACTAAAAGCGACACCGACTCTAGTGATTCTGCCCCAGATAATGTAAACGAAATAATTTTATGGGAAACTAGACTGGCCTGACTGACTGACTGATATTCATGCGTTTCACGATGATACTTTTTTATTGCATTATTAAGGTAAAAAAAGTCATACTTGAAGATGAATGGCCAATAGCCACATTTATTCAGGACATATCCGTACCTTTTGCTTTTTGGACCTCTAGTCCGCTTTGAATATCACATATAACATGAATAATATCAAACATCATTAATACTATCCTGGAAGATCTTTCGTTTTTATGTAAATTACGACAAGGAATAATAATCAGGTTCACAATTTGCATGCAGTCCATGACGTAAGAGCAAAATGTAGGCCTCTTGTGATCGCTTTTTTTTGTTAAAAGAAGAAATTGACGAGGGAAGAGAAACCCCATCCATTGTGATCGGCCCGGTTTTTGGGTTTCTATTATGCAATATAATATTCCCATGTAAGTTGAAGATATAGCAGGATGTTATATAATATGAGAGCACACTTTTGTCTGCCATAATAGTCCAGTTAGTGGTCCAGTCATACTCCAGTGGTTCTCACGTCAAGACCAGTAATTCAGACTTCTTCTAGCTGAATTTTGTGAATCTCTGTGCCGTCTGAGCCCTAAAGTTTCATCATTTGCTTTCCGCTTCAGACAGTTTTTAGACAGCTCACCGGTCATTGGACTTCTCCGTTCATCTAATTGATTTTTGTGAACCTTGAACTCGAATTCTTCATCTAAAGGTCAGTATTTTTTAATTGTATTGATGTTAAACACTCGGTTTTAATTGTACTGACCTTGTACTTATTGAATTTAGGCATAAAGTCTATATATTAGATAAGTTCGTAGTTACTACGGGTTGGACTTTGGGCTTTTTCGTAAATTAAATAATTAAAAGGTATATTTGTACAAGTATTGATTGCCGTACAACATGTTCATTTTCCCTAAAAATGTCGTTACTGACTGTACTCTGTAAATTTTATTTCTTACACGGAGTCACGCATTCATATACAAAGAAAAGTCGAAAGAGTTGGCACACATAGTCATAGTAGTTAAGTATAGTTTAGTTAATGCATAATAGCCGGTATCCTGTATGTATAGGCATTAACTCATTAACGAATAAAAGGATTTAACATTATTGGCTTGATGATGACGATGAGACCGAGTCTTCGGGCATTCGGGCTCCGGATTAGCCTATTCATTTCGTGTTAAGTAGTATATGAAATATGAATGATGATTACAATATCTATATATTGCTAATTGCAATTTAAACTATTAAATTTAAACGCGTGTAATAACATTCTTTACGCATCTAAAAAACGACCCTGAAATGAATCATTAAACAAAAAGATGGTTGAAAAGTCTTGTAGTTTGCACATTATTGCATTATATGATTCGATTTATTTCTCTTGGTTTCACATTATTTACTGACAATTACTTTTAATAATCAAATAATCAGATAAAAAATTATAAACAAGCGAACGCAGATTGTCGCAAATGGGATTTTAGGATACATAAGAGTAGAGAGAAATGAATTAATAAGAGGAATTAATAATGGTCCAGGGGAACAGGCAAGTAAAATAGTTACATTCTTCCTTGAATATGGTTTTGAACTGCTTTAAAATTAAAACCATATTCATGGGCATTAAACATCTGTTATTGATTACATCCATTTGCATTGATAATTATATTATGGTTAAAATTTACATCACAGTTTGCTAATTAGCAATAGCAATACTATCTGGCCCTACACGACCAGGGTTTTACTTGGCTTATCTGTAGTATTAGTAAAGAAAAGACTAGTCTTTAAACTAAATCTGCTTAAAGATCAAAGTCGCCACCGCTTTGTTTAAATATGTATTCAGTAACTTCAATTCACGAACATGTTTCCTTTGTTCGGCTTTTTCGTCGCCCTTTGTGAGACCATTTACATTGTTTATTTAGGTGTTGGATTCAGATTTAGTTTTGACCTACTTAAGATTACTTCTATATTAAAACTAATCATTTTCAGCCCACCGCCCCACCGCATCAACATTCAACTTCAGCATACAAAATTGAGGACCATTTCGCATTTGTATTTATTTAGCAAACTGTCACTGTGACATATTGCGCTATCTCTCCCTTGCACTTATGTAAAAGTACGCTTTACCTATAGTTGTACAAAAAAATGAATTTTTTAGTTGCCATTGCATTGATGGATACGAAATTCTGGACAGAATTCGACATTAATTTTGATATGTTTTGACAGAAAGGAAATTGTGTCTATAGCAAAAGTAATCCGACTCGACACGACCGGCAAGGCAACCGGTGGCAGTTTATATTTGGTTTGGGGATATTTCTGTGTTGTCATACCTAGGTGTAGTATCGAGATTGGGAAGGTAGTCAAGGCAGGGAGAAAAGAAAGCAAAGATACCGGGTCCGGGTACCAAGCTTCGCTGGTATTTTTTATTGATTTAATGTAGCGTCATTATCTCGCTCTCATACGTCAATGTCATGCAGGGAACGCGAACAATATTTGTAAAGTAGAGCTTGATTTCTTCACCTTTGCAACTACTATTGACTCACATACTATACTATGTTGTAGAAGTATTTGAGACAAAACAAATTATAACCTTTGGTAACATGGTTCCTTTGTTTTGTACTCCTGCTGAGCTTTCTCGTAAAAAAACAAGAGTAAAGTCGGATTCTGATTACAAGGACAACCTTACTCAATTTTAAAGAACTCGATCGAGATTGTAGAATCTCTTCTGCAAACTGGACATAAAATATAATTGAAATGAATGATAAAACGAAAAGGAAATGTACTTGGAATGAGGAAACGATGGAAGACTTCATAATATTAATGTAAATAAGGTTTATTACTATTCAAACAAGTTTATGAAAAACCATATCTGCAGTCAGAAGGTATACAGAATAGATTGGAGATATTTAGTAATTCAATCAAATGAATGATTATGATTACAGAACCTCACAAGAAAGAACGTGCTGTTGTATAATAATTTGAGTATACATTAATTTCTAGATTTTTTTTTTCATAAAAGTACCAATAAATGATTGGTCGCATATTCAATCATGTTGATTAGCTCGGAAGAAGTGCAAAACAGATCTGAATATGAAATCATAATGAAACCATTTCATATGAGTAAAAAGCTAAAAGTAAGAATTAGTCAGAGATCTCGTATATCGTTGACATGGGAAATGCTAATACCTTTAACTAATCTCGCATACAACCAAAGATCTAGGATATACTATAATAAAACATAATAAATTGCATTATTGTGAATTCCTCGATTGGCTTATTTTGTAATAAGAATTATTGAAGTACTGTAATAGCACAATTAGCGGTATAGCAATAACAGTATTGGACATTATCATTTTGAATAGATCTATTTGTATGAGGACAAAGACCAGATTAAATTCATTTCAATCATTAGCTTTGTATTGTTTCTGTGCTTGTTGAACGCGTTACTTTGATTGAGACTCCGCATGTATGGAATGCAGTCAGTTATGCAATATCCAGAATCCAGACGCGAACTAGTACTTGCCTCGCCTTATGTAATCCTTATTATGTCAAACTAGAGACTAGACTGACGGCAGGCAACAGATGTACTTAATTTATATTGTGGCGATAAAGTATAAACTTTAATCATAACCAGCAGTCTCCTTTAAACTAAATTTCAACAAACTCCACAAAAAACAACTGTTAATTGTAAAAATTGTACAATATTGCACAGTGGGGTAGTTAAATTCGGGATGGGCAGAAAATTTATGCACAGTACAACCGACAATGAATTCAATGAAAAAATTTTTATTTTCTAAAACCCTCGACTACTGTCCGGGCCGTGGGTTAGAGCATTAACAACTCGGGCGTTTGTTATAAATTAAAAAAGTTACGGTTATTAATTTGATCGCAATTTCTTACATCTGTATTTCTTACATTCATCTTACATGCTCTTCAAATCTATAAAATTCATCATCAATTAATTAGTCATCTTCCGTAAGTAATTGCACTTTACGTATATTTAATACAATACATAATTAATAAAGAAGCGAATGTCCTTTTAAGTGAATTCCGTGTCTGTAAGCTTTTGAATGATACCCCACTTGCCTATTTATCATGTATGTTGTGGGTGGGGTCAACGGTAATGACCCTTAGGGATGGTCCGATCGACCCCATTTTCGAATTTTACCTGAGATAGGACCCCTAGAGTATGTGTACCAAATTTTAAGTCAATCGGTTAGAGCGTTCGAAAGTTATCGACGTATTGGAGGACGGACAGACATAGCATTCACATAAAGAGGTATTCGCTTGTTCTTAATAATCTGACGTATTTTTGAGAATGCAAAGAATGCAAAGCTGGGTATAAATGAGATCAGTTTAGTATCAGTATCAATTGAGCATTTACTTTACAATCTTTTATTAAATTTGTAACTGATGAAATCTTATTTTAATTAAAATTGGGTAATGTTCTTTAAAAGTACTCGTACTCGTATTGCTATTTAAAAAATCGCTGAATAATACATTAGCAAATGAGAGACAATACCACCACATTGTGAAGGTCATGACTAAATTATTCATTGTTTAAAAATGTTTTCAACTCATGTACGCTTTTATATTATTCTCTGAGGTATCTTATAAAAATATTTGTGGGGTACTTTGAAAGAACATTTTTCTTAATCTCAATATTTGACATTTTGCTAAAAGAATTATTATTTACCTAAACAATACACATTCATTCGTATGAGCGTGATGACTGATAAATGTATAAGATGGAATTTTGACAGCTGAATGAAAAAATGAAATGCTCTAAATGAAGCAAGCCCTACTGCAAGAGATCTAAGAATGTTTTAATCTGTAATTGCTTGAAAATTAAAAATGTAATCTTATTTTAAGTGACTATTATATTACTTAAAACTTTTTAATACTCTTTTCTTTCATGAAAACAATAATTTAGGGCATGGAATGTTCGTTCGGATGTTCTTATGAACAATAATAAAATAAGCCAATTATAATCAAACAAGTTTTTTGAGTTGGAGTATATATACAATGTAGTTATATTTTATACTTAATCTGGTTTAACCTTATTTATTTGTGAATAATTTAATCTTAAGAAAAATTTTGAGCAAACAGCAAAGACCCACCTAAAATATTTTGATAGGTTTTGGTAGATAGAATGTCATTACATTTTATTTTATGGCAGTTATTAACATAATTCAGAATAAGGTAGAATCAATCAAATTTTGTCATCATCGTTCGCATCATAACAAATAAATAATGAATGACATGAAACTGCTTTTATATGTCGGTAAGTAATTTACTATGAATGTAATTACGATTTGTCATTAGTATAAATCCAACAATAGTTAAAGATTTAGTTGATATTCCAAGGACTTTCGATTAAAAAATTGGCATCGTCAAGACGGATAACTTTTCATATACATATATCGATCGCAAGTTTTATTGATTGACTATATCGATGCGATCCCGATGTTTTTAGTAGTCTTCTAAATGTATTTTACCAATACCTCTATGTTGTAGCGTGCCCATGCATATCTGAAGAGAAGTGAAATCAATTTCAAGGTATACTGGCGAATTGGGGAAAGTCAAGTGGATAAGACAATGCTAATATTTAGGAGAAATTGGCCGAGTCAAAATAACTATGAACTTCGGATTTCGATTAACACGAAATGACCAGTGTCGCAAATGCGGATAAATATCATTTTTGTCTTTTAATGATTAATGAGTTAGTCAAGCCGAAATCCAACTTTCTTGTGGTATTAGTTAAAACGGACAAAAGGCATGCACGCCAAAGCAGCTTTATTCCTTTTAGTTTTAATATTGTCCTTAGTTTAAAACCAACAGCGGATGAGGATTCACTACTTAAATTTTAGTTGCTACATGAAAGTCTCGAACATAATTATTTGGCTGCCTTCTGACAAATAAGATTTTTAAGTTGTCAAATTATCATAATCTGTCCATTTTTTACATATTCGCATGTTATGTTAAAGGCAAAGCTAAAGGAGTTTCAGAAAACAATGGTCATTATACGGGAAAAGTGGTACAATTAAAGTTTACTAAAATGGGAAACCGTCCTTCTCGAAACCAAGATAGCTCAGGTGCAAATTCCTTTAGCTTTAATGGTTCGAAAAGTGTAGACGTTAGTGGTGAAGGTGGTGGAGGGATGATGGGATTAAGCAAAGCGGTTGGGTCAGTTGGAGAACTTTTCATGAGTGCGTGGGGTCACAATAAGCGTGTTGGACCTTCTGATTCAGAGATTAATCATCCACTCCTTGTTGCCACTTCAGGTGGCCTTACGGCAAGCTTCTCCGACTCAAGGGCAAATAGTCTTAGTGGTTTTCGAGAACTTAATGCAAACAACTCTGTTCCTGGCGTTGAAATTAGATAAACAATTATCGACTTTCGGTTGTATTGTTAAGTGGTGAAATTTGAGTTTATCAGTTATATTTAGACGATTAGAAATTGTTGTTTTGAATAATTAAGACAATATATATATGACATTATATGCATTTATAAATTAACGTTCGTAGTCAGACAACTAAGAAGCTCGACACGGGTGTCAAATTGATAAATGTAAACTTAAAATTATAGAAAATTACTCTATTATACTAAATAGTATTATAAACGGTTCAACTTAATTTCGAATATAATAAGAAATTTTTTCTTTCTTATTTATTTTCAGATTCTCATATCTCATTAAAAACTTGGAGTAACCGATCCAATCTAACTTGAAAATTAAAGCAAAATGAGCCCAATCGGACAATTAGAAATCCAAAAACCTGCCCCTAAGTGGAATGGAACAGCAGTTGTTGATGGGCAATTCAAAGAGATCTCTTTAGAAGATTACAAGGGAAAGTACCTTGTGTTCTTCTTTTACCCCCTCGACTTGTGAGTTAATAAAAAGTTAAAGTTACTCTTTAAATTTAAAGTAACTTAATTTTCAGCAGTTCCACATGCAGAGCAGTATTAGTTTTAAATTTTAAAAATTTAATGTTGCATTTTCCCAGTACTTTTGTTTGCCCAACGGAGATAATAGCTTTCTCTGACCGAGTGGAAGATTTCCGAAGCATTGGATGTGAAGTAGTTGCTTGTTCCACGGATTCTCATTTCTGTCACTTTGCTTGGTATGCTATTTTCGTTTTTTGTTTATTTTAAATGACATTTGAGATAATAATATAAAAATTCCACCCCGATTTATACACAGCAATGTGAGCCGATGTCCAATGTCACACTATACTATGTACTCTTTCTGAATATTTTGTAGGGTATCTCAACCCCGCAAGCAAGGTGGATTGGGGAACATGAACATTCCATTGTTGGCTGATAAGACTTGTGAGATCGCTAAAGCTTACGGTGTTTTGAAGGTATAGTTACAATCTGAGAGATATGGGGCTAATTTAGCAAAATAACCAAAGAACCTTTCTTAAAAATTATAGGAAGACCAAGGAATCGCATTCCGTGGACTCTTTATCATTGATCCTAAACAAAATCTACGTCAAATAACGATCAATGATCTCCCTGTTGGTCGCTCAGTGGATGAAACTCTCCGCCTTGTTCAAGCTTTCCAGTTTACTGACAAACATGGAGAAGTGTGTCCAGCTGGCTGGAAACCAGGTCAGAAGACTATCAAACCAACCATGAATGACAGCAAGGAATACTTTGAGACAACTTAATTCTACGATGGCATATCATTCGTTAGCAAAGAATGGAAGTAATTTACGGTTACTTGCCTGTTGCCTCCTACCCTGAAGTATAATTGATTGTATTGTATTTTCATTTGCAGTGTTTTTCAAATAGTATTAATTTTTTAGTTTCCTGTCTCAAAATTCTGCGCAAGTGTTACGTTTGGTATAAATGAAATAAAATAACAATTTGAGGCATTACATTAGTTATAAAGTACACGTGTATGCGTCACTGTATTTATTGCTAAAATAAAAATAAGGAAAGAAATATAAGTGGCTTAGAATGCGTCATACATAACAAATTTAGTCCAATTTACTATTAAAACGTTGGAATAATAATGATGTATGAAGTATTGCAGCTGAACTTGTTATTTAGTCTGTCCACCATCTTCTATAACCTTTTTAAGAAGTTTTCCTCCTGCTGTGGGGTTTTCAAGAACAGTTTTTCCGTGTTTTTTCAACAGCTCTGCGACTTTCTTTCCAGTCTCAGGTTCAGAATTTTCCCAGATCCTGATTTAAATTAAATAATTAATAATATTGTGAGCAAATATTGTAGGTTCATATAAAGAGAAACCATGCATCATGAAATTGCCTACACCACCCGCCTTCAAAGATAACTGGAAAATAATTATAAATAAATCAAGCCCCCAATTATATACCTAAGCAATGCGAAACATCCTCGATTAGTTTTAAACCATTCGTCTACTTTTCCTGATTCAATCACGTCGTTGAGAAGCATTCCAGAAAACGATTTTCGAGTTTCTTCGTTCAAACTAGTCAAGATAAACTTTACAAGCATTTCAACAGCTTTTTTGTCAATCTTTTCTTCGGTTTCTGAAACAACTGAAGCAATTTTCTTGAGTGCACTGTACAACGGTTTATCTAATGAAAAAATATTACAAAGTCAATTAAGTACAGCTATGGTAAAAGTCTAGTTTTTTTCAATTTTGAGAATTTTTTTGTACAGCTTAGCTACCTACAAATCGGGGAAGGATGAATTTGGTCAATAAACAGGATGAGTTATTTTGAACCCACATTCCAAAGTTACTTTCAATGCCTTCAACCAATGATTCATACAGTCCTTCAGACACATCTTTAATACGTGTATCAATTGGCTTTTTCCTAAAAAAAACAATTTTTTATTGCTACACCGTAAATATTTTTTAATTTTCTCTCGATACGACAGCATGAAAAATGAAAAGCTTCTTACGTGTGCTCATTTATATCTCCTAATGCGAGCAATTTTACAATTTCTGGATCAAAAAACAATGGGGTGCGATGACCCAGTAGGTAAACA
>JAQGAA010002136.1:0-13431 GCA_034696425.1 Isotoma viridis | reverse complement strand
CTGCCTTTCGCGGTCTCATTCCATGTCTTATCACAGTGACAAGACGAGGTCGAACAAACTCCCTCCGTGATGAGTCTCGAGTCTGATCTGCTGAATCTTTCGCAATTACTAAGAGGAGCTGGAGTTCTGCTACTTTCGACTTTTTTGATCAGCTTTGAACTGTAGGGCAGGGAGTGCTAGGATTAGTACTGATGACATGTAGATACAATACTTATATCCTTACATGAATGTATGATGACATGAGAAGACGAGTGATTATTATTAATTGAGCTTGTTGTAGTAGAAATGATTCTCTTTGGAATTCGAGAAATTCCAGTTCCTAATGGACTTTTTCTTTCAGCAGAAGTACTCATATTTCCTTGCTGATAAGCAGATACTGGTCTTGGTTTAGGTGAATGAGTTTGACGCAATCTGATTTTAGGGGAACTTGACTTTTCCATTATAGAAACATCTTGTTCAGAAAACGTTTTTATGAGTGGACTCCCATGACGATTTTCTGATTCAGCTTCACTCAATGATGCGGGTTCTAAAATGGCAGACTTGGCAAGACTTTGCCTTTCACTCCTTCGAATTTTTGACTTATCTTTAGACAGATTATGATTAGATGATTTATTACGAGCAGAAACCATCGAAAACATTGGGCTAGTTGGTATCAAGCATTTTCCACGTTGACCATACGGAAGCAATTTGTACGGTTCATGTCCACAGACAACAACTTCTTCCAAATTCTCCAATTCTGATGTTGACGACACCTTTTTGCCCTTGAGTGTGAATACTTTTTGAACAGGAACTCTTACAGCTTCATGAAATGCGAGTAGAATATCTGACCAGTTCGTTGACCCTTTCTCAACTACCACGGGTACTGTTTGAATAGGCTCTCGACTTTCTCCATTTTGATAAACCTTAATCAGTTTACTCCATGTGCTTTCTAAAGATCCGAAACCGGAAGAATGATCGTTCTTCTTGTAATTGATTTGAGATTGTTTTGAAGTTTTTTTCTTCAACCCGATTCCACTTATTCCAACACCCCCATCATCTTCTTGTTGGTGCTCCGAACTACTTCCACTCGACGATGACTGCTCCTTGTCTTCCAGCATCGAGTCCACCTGAGTCATATTTCTTATCTTGGCAGGCCAACTCTGATCACACAAACAAAAAACAAAATTTGTAATTAAATTACCATTTGAAATATGATGACTGATGAGAGCGGAATGTGTATAGTCTGAACGGTGTGAAGTCTGGAGCGGAAATGTCAAGTGTTTGATGTGAACGAGCTAAAACTTTACTATTAAGACGACCCGCCACGTGGAGAAAGCATTGTGAAAACTTTACTCAATAATAGTACCTATATAATGTATAACGAGAGAAACCCACTCTGCTTTCTCTTTTCCTTGATACAAACCACTTTCTATGATCCACACTTCTGCCTGACAAGGAAAGCATTTTGTCAAATAATTATGAACGAATTAACTAGGTACCTACCTACTAATTAATTACTACTTATTAATTACCTACTTTTTACATTACTTTTCATGAATTGTTTCCGGTACATAAGTACTTAATACAGAGTTACGAGAGTTACGTACCCAAAGCCACGACTAGATACGACTTGTAATCCCTTTGATGTTTTAGACTTGGTCAGATCTGCTTAGAAATAATGAATATTGAATTCGAATAAATTAATGATCCCAATTAAGAAAGGGGGTATACGGAGTTGTTATGTTAGATAAAATTACTTTGTTTTTCCTACATTTTTGCTGTCGCTAATTATTTTATGTTATTAACCACATGATCACTGTATTAATTCGTACCGTAGCTTGGACAATTTTCCAAAATATATTGTGGGAGAAGTAATTTCTGCTCTCAAGTAGTAAGTTATTTAATTAAAGTAGTCGGAAGATAACTCAATGGTACTTTATTTAGTCCTATTGAATTACTTCATTAGAATAGAGACACTATACTGTACAATTACATCAGCAGTAACCAATGATAGAATAGACAGAGAATTATTTTAAAATGATGCTACCGATTCCTATGAAAGTACTAATCATCATTCTCATGCAACATGACTCATTAAAGAGATTAAAGGCAGTAAGACAGATTCATGACATTGGAACATATAATCCTATTATATACTTACAAGTTATAACATTACAGCTCCCATTACTATATTGATCACTAACATAATACAACCCAATAAAAACAAATAGTAATTACCTATATAGTATTAATAAAAACAGGCTAAATACGCAAATTTTATATTATGCACCTATAAAATAGAAAATTACAAATATTTTCAATGAATTACTAAATTTTAAGGACATCCAGCCCTATATAATCTCTATGAAAAGAATATACCTTGCCAGAAAATGTTTCGTATTCCCAAAAACTCGTTTCAGCCCATTTTTATGATCAAAGAAAGCCTCCACTTCAAATTCGTCTTTTGTACTCTTTTTTGATTATGTGTCATTATCACAGCATCAATATCTAATTAGCTAAAATTTTGCTGTTGAACGACGATGGAAATAATTCGCATGTTTTTTTTTCACACTGAATTTAATTGAAATCCAACAAGTATGAGCATAATTTGCCAATTTGCCAGAAAATGGCACTTTAATCAATATTAATGCCATTATCATACCATGCATCCATACTACTACGGGGAATTGAGTACGACATTAATTGCCTACTTTCATTGATCTCTCTCGTGCTAATTAGGGAATAATGCAATAATAGAAACCACATAATAGAGCTGTAAACAAACTTATTGTTCTACCTTGTTGGTTATAAAAAGAGTTATAATAACATACTTGGTTAGTATAGTTGATGGACGGAGATGCTTTTGTTACTTTTTGCTAATAATTACAAGTCCCACTCCACCCACACCTACCAGTTGGTTATGTTGTGTTGGCAGAAGTTGGAGCACTAATTTGTTGGCTTTGGCACAACGCTTTTATACAAAAACAAAACTTGCGTTTATCCTGGCTTGGTGACAATGTGTCTCGTACTTGACGTTAATTAATTAAAAACTGTCGTATTTTGACAGCCTTTTGGTTACCTTTTTTACAAACAAATTATTTTTAAATGGGCAGCCTACAAATGTTGTGTATAAATCTGCACTCAAAATTATAAAACTGGAGAAACTTCCATTTACAGTTGATTGCACTCATTCCATTGTTCATTACTATGAAGATACATATTATGTCGACTGGATTGCTTTGAAAAATAAACTTTATTCTTCCACTTGAAAAACGCTGCAGATTTATAATAAGAAATAAGAAATATTGCTATAAAAATTAATCGGAGAAAGCTAAGTATACACATTCACCCAATCGGATAAATAACTATGTACACGATGATTATAAAATTAAATAAAAAATTTCAAATTTTCAACGATGATAACTTTAATAAAATATTTGAGCTTTAATACAAAAAGAGAATTTAATTTTAGATCCTTGACAGAGGTACGTCAAACATTCCAACTAATAAGGCATTTGCCCATTAATATTATTACTATTATTAGCAAATTGGTGTGACTTTCATTCTTCTTTCTAAAACTAATCACTACACTCAAGTAATTATGGTGTGAGAAACCGGAATGAATCGACTGACTGAGTTATTAACCCACTGACAATGAAGAAAGTAGTAGTAGAAAATATTATTTCAACAGCTCAAGTCAAGGTTCTTATTCCTACGCTTAATAATTATTATACTCTTTTTATTTCCTGCGGCTTCTCATTTACAAGATAGACTTCAACTTATTAGTTAAAACAACTTATACACCTGCATATTTTTACATTTTAAAGTTTGAGTATTCCACACTAAATGAGTGATATTTAGTAATACTACTCACTATATTCTGTACAAATTCAACCTAAGGAAAACTGGCTTTTGCTTTTAAAAAAATTGGGTTTTAAATAGAACAAACTCATGCGCCTCTCTGGTGCATAGTATTTATTAAAATACACACATAGCTTGTTTCTTAAAATTTAATTCAAATTAATAATAAAGTAACAATTAGATGCAATTTTAATTAGTATTCATAATATGCATATAGTAGAAGAACAAGTGTTTTTGTTAAGAACAACAAGGGAAAAAACCCACTAAATTCCATCCGTGTGGTCTCGCTAATGAAACTTTTATACAGCTATATTATAGCAAAAGGCAGAATAAAAATAAAGACTTTTTCTCCTCTTTTAACTAAAAACTTAGTAAATATACTGAAGAACAATTATCAAATGTCTTCTAAAAACTTAGTAGAGTCTAGAGAGTGAATTAACTTTTTGTTTTGCATAGATTATACTATGGGGAAGACTTTGGGTTTTCTATCAATGTCTACACACTTCTACATATTTTAATTTAGTTAGTTAGTTGTTTCTATACAAGTTTGAGATAAGATTAGATGACTAATCACATACTGCTAATAGTAGTAGGAATAGCAGTGAATAATAAAAATCTACTAATCTGTCAGTCGGAGTTTGTATCATAAAGACTGCATAAATTTCATGATCTCTCTCTTTGTACCTCTTTTCCCTTTATTACTTTGGGTAAATTATCCATGCATGTAGAGACAATTGAAGAAATATATAAACCAATTGAGTTAACTATCCGCAAATATTTTCTGTTCTAAATTCTAGTCTTCAAAGTGGTTTTAACTACTTGTATTCAGCAGTGCAATTCCACCCTGATCACGATAAGATGATGATAGTGATGATGATGATGATGATTATGATATGCTAGTAGGTTGCTTTGTTGCTTAGTAGATAAGATATAATATTATATACTACTGCTTAGTACTAAAACTTATTCTTTGCTTTTATAATTTTTTCCAATCTCCTATTAAATCTTAACTAACCACTTTTCTTTTTCTTTTATGCAGACACAACTCAATATTTGTTATTTATTAAAAGTCAAAATGTCGGATCAATTTAATTCTAGATTGTATATCATTATATCCCGTCCGGGACTACTTGGTGCCACTGGATTTTTATTATTTGACGCTAGACTTGCATAAATTAGCTGGTTTTAATCAATATCTTAGGTTTTTAAAATGTATTTAAACTGAAACAGCCTGAATGTACATTTTTTTTGAACAATCATAAACTTATATCATTTGTGTAATAATATGTCAATACGACATATTATGATTACTTAACTCCTTTAACTTAAAATATAATGTGAATTACTTACATTTATTTGTCCATGTTTAATTTAAAGGTTTTATACTAAAGTAATCCAGTATTATGTTGAGTAGGTCTTAAAAAAGGAATTCACGGTTTCTTGATATTTTTAGAGCCTTGTTGTAGATTTCCAAGCAATTTGACTCAAGTTAGTTTCCTTTAATGTCATAAAAGACTAATAATACGAATCACTTTCGCCATAAGAATTGACAATTATTAAATGATTGTTGTCTCAGACAGTATGATTCTTGATGGTACATATAAATTTACTCTGGCGTATTTAATATCAATATCACAATCACGAGTTCACGACAAACCCCACAGGACAAAGGACAATCAAATAAATATGTTCAGTTAGATTAAACTGCAGTTGTATAAAATGCAGTTATTACTGCGATGTAAACTTTAATACTAATTTTTTTGTATGTTGCTGATGATTTTAGCGTTTGAAATAGAGAGGATGATGGTATTATTATTATTTGATAGTTTTGATGATAGAGAATGGAATTATTACGTGAAGTCGACTGAGAAAAATATTTATTTGTGATTCTGATTTTGATTATGAATAAATCCTAATGATAATAATGTTTGTTGAAATTAATGACAAGAGTAAAAGAGTTGTGGTTCGCAGTGTTATATTGTTAGTTTGGAGATTTTAATGTTAATTGTGATAGGAATAGAACGAGTGTTTATTAAATATCGTAGTTATTACAATATTTTATAAGAATTAGGATTTACTAGCATATAATAGCACACCACCATGGTAAAGGAGGCCAGTGCACTTCCCTGCCTATAGAGAATGAATAAATTGAATGTGAGTGTTCTATTATATTGTACAAAGTGGCAGAGTGAACTAAAGTAAAGGGTTAGAGTTTGTACGATGATGATGATTTTTAAGCCTTTTAGTATAGAATCTATATTGTAGTTCATCATGGAATGAATATATTGCCAGAAGCTTCAATACTCACAGTGTATTTCATTTTAGATTCTATCACGAAAATATAGTCAAAGTTTCATATAGGAGTTTCACCAAAGATTCACATAACCAGAACCTTTCTCTTTATACTAAAATTATGAGGAGATCTTACTTTTATAAGACTTGTACTTTAAGTCGCACTTTAGATATGGTTCGTGGTGTTCATATATTTTGTGAACTGTTGTGAAAATAGAATTAAGATTGATGATAGTTTGATTCATGTTGGGCTAAAGGATTTAGACAATTATGACCACGATGGTCATGGGAGCATTTTGACTCATTAAGAAAATTCTTATTCTATTAGGCAGTATATTTATAGTAGAAATTAGGGTATTTTGGGTAGTCATTCAGTTTTCTATGAAGGAAACTTGCTTGAAACTTGAAATTGCTTTGAAAAAACTATAAGTAAATTAAACTCATTAAGGTTTTTAATGCTTAAGAGAGCTTAAGGAGCTTTTCTGAAAATATCTGTCCTAAATTGAAAATTCCTTTTTTTTACGAAGGCTGCGCTTTATTTTTTTCATATGTAAATTTAAGGTTGTTAGGTTGAGATTTTTCCTAAAAACTAAAATTGAAACCTCAAAAATTTTTACACTAACAAAAGATTCTTATACAAATTTCCACAAATTAACTATTACCGTATAATTCAATTCAGACCTGAATTATAGACCGCGTCTGTAACTATCCCTTATACATAAAACTATGCTTGAATTGAAAATATAAATCCCATTCTTTAACTTATTTATATGTAAAGACTATTTTACTCACATTATTACGGTATATAACTGGCTTTGAGAGTGATTGGAGCTTTAAACTGATGCATTTATCGAAAACCCTAATATGAATAAGATTAGGAAACCTTACGGAAAAAATTACAAATTTGTAGTAAAACGCTAATATATTATAAAAGATTTTTTGAAAACTTCTAATTCGTCAAAATAATAGATTTTCACTATGAGAGCCCCACCTAAGATTTTTTTGTTGGAGGGTTAAAATGAAACAGTAACTCCGCATGGGATTCTAAGTCGAATTTTAGAGTAGTTTTTAATTTAGGGATAATAATCTTTAGATAATCTAAATTAATAAATTAAATATAGTCTACTCTTGATTTTATACACCTGGCCCACAGTTTTGAAAATTTCGACTCTACTCTGTTGTATTTATTACATTATATACAATCGCAATTCTAATTCATTGCATATTAATAGAATTAATTAAACTGAAGAGGTTAAGCCATTCTTTCATTCATATTAATTTCAGGGTTTTCTACAATAATACAAGAATAATTATCGTGGTTTATTTTACTAAAAAAATGAAAACATAATTTATGCTCGGTATTTGAAAATATAAAGGCTATATAGCGTAGATGATACTTACTCGAGTACCGACTGACTCAGTATATGCCATTGTAATAATAGTCCCTACTACTACGAAGACCATCCTGCCTCTTGTACTTTTTTTATGCAAGTAGGCACGTCTGTTTATAAGAAACATATAATACACATGAACAGAACACTTAAGACATAGAGGAACAAACTGACAGACAATGCATGCAATTTCCCTTGGAAGTTGGTTAGGTTTTTTATGTAGTTGGTGGAAGACGAATAAATGAAATAAAGAAAGAAGGGTTAACATTACATTATTCCTTCCTGTTTTAAAAGAATGAGATTATACATGCAATCAAACAAGTTGAGATGGGTTTAGTCAGATATTAGATTAGATGGAATTCCTTCCATTGAAACTTAAACGATTATTGCTAGCATTATTTTATTCAATTCAATTCATTTAAGTGCTATATATATCCAAATCCACACTACTCGTACTGAAAAATTAAAATTTTACATGACTATTCTTTCTCTTCTGTATACAAATATTTGCTCAAAAATCCTTTGAATGTACTTTGAAAAGCTAGGAAACTAAAAATAATTGAAACATTTTTAAGCTTCTAGATGATTTGGACACAAAATTTATCTGTAAACTTTGTCAATGTTGTTAACCGATTTAGACATGCAGATGAAAATGCACAGCTACTACCATAAATCATTTTTATTTATATTACTGCTGATAAGAGTCAACTCCTTAATTTAGTTCCAGGTCCTTTTTAATGCCTTTTGTACACTCAAAAATTGAAAACATGCAATTGTCTGTTTTCAACTGTACACAACTGGCACTTTTAGATTTACTATTTTACTGTGTACAGCCAAGTCACAGTTTTTATTACAATTTCTATGCACATTATAAGTTATCTGATTTTCCGCATTTCCTTCATTCCTAGAATATTCCATTTATGGTAACCTCATTGCCACATTCTACATTGCTCTCATGCTGAGCTCACATTAAGACAACTTATCACCGTCATGTATCAACTGTCACTGCAAATCAGTGGAAAATACCAAAGTGGACATTATTCTACGATTGAAATCTGTCATACTAAAATTTATATTGATGTATTGATAATTATCTAGAAATGTTACTATAATTGTTATTAGTATTAGCATTGGAATTTAAAAAGAATTATATTACAACTTGAACATTCTTTTAGAAGTATTAGACAAACTGAAATCCATCCCAAATTTAGTTTCCTTGAGGAGTAAATTCTAGTAAAACTATAAAACATGAATATGCCATTTTTAAGCTAACTTAAAGCTAAAATTAGTTCACAGTTGAAGAAAGTTCTTCATGGAAAAAGTTTCCAGGATAAAAAAAATACCCTACGCAATGAGGTATAGAATATAGAATTGTGGCTTATTATTAGTAAGTATGTACAAGACAAAAATTAGTGTTTTTTAACTCTTGTGGTTGGTTTTGCTTTAAAGCTTACTTCATTCCCTCATGTGGTTTTTTGCAAGTGGTTTATTCTCTGACTCTCTGGAGTTTGTCATGGTCTTGAGTATCACAAAATAAGTTTTATAATCTTTAGTCGTGACTTTAACAAAAATAAGAGTTAAGGGAATGATGTCATTCACGTCTACTTTTCTGGACAAAAAAGTCACAGGTGGTTAGTCAGAGTCTTGGGAACGAATTGAATACATATGAATGAAATCTGATCTATAGTGTATAATATTTCTAATTCCCTATCCTTTGTTGTTTGCCATATCCCATCTTGCCTTCATTTAGGCAAAACCTAAGCCCATAATATAAAGACAGACAAGCATTTAAAGGTAGTAACGATGAAAAATAATTTGCTGTTGCTGGATTAAAAAACACACAAGAAGAGATAAAAAATTGAAGTGAGAATTAGTCCCACTAATAATATGATGCTTAAACTGCAGTGGTTTGTACATCATCCATTCAATCCTTGTATTATTTATGATTCACATGTTATGATTATTTTCGTTGATTATTATTATTCATGATGAGATGACTACGAGATGAGATGAGACTATAGTTATACTACTAGTACCTAAGAGAGCTCCTTGTTAATGTCCAAGTAAGACCAATTGCAATGCAAATACGAACTAAAATAATTTGTCCCTGAACCAAAAGATCATTCATAGAGAGGGTTGGGTCGGCTTTTATATTTATAATGATTGAACTTCACTTTATGTCTTTTTTTTTGCATTCAATAATATGCCAATTATATGCTGCTGTTTTGTGACTACCCAATTTGTACAATATTTTCAAATAACTTTAGAATAAATCAAGCTTCTTATACAAAAACGGCATTGCTTGTGTATAGTAAAAAAAAGTGTTTGATTTGTTATGAAGTCTCATGAAGATCTAAACTTTAAAGAATAAAACCTGAAAAGCTAGCCTGCCTTTTAAAAAAGTCTGACCAGTCATGAAGTTTAGTTAGTGGTTAGTGTCTTTTTATTTAATGCATGCACTCTGGACTTCTGACGTTCTGACTACACTGAATAGATGAGAGTCAAGAAGACTGCTGCATGATGTTGATTTTAATATTTATTATGCTTGTGATTTTGGTATTTAAATGCTAAAGGGAGAAAAGATAGAGATGTGAGGGTTTTTAAATTGAATCTTACTTGTTAAATGTCCAACAACGACTTCCAGTGTTGACAGAACTAGAAGCACAAGATTTTGAAGGACTTTTGCTTCACCCGTTGTAGATTCTAGACATGGAGATGAAACGACTTTTCCCGATTAATGAGGATGAAAGTTTGAAGGAAAGACTATAAAGATAAGAAACATAAAATGCCAAAACCAACATGAAACATCTACTACAAGAATAAAGGATTCTTTTCTATGTAATAAAGTGCAAGTAGATCTCAGTTTACTTACTATATATAGTTGTACTACGTACTTTAGGAATTCCGAATATTTTAACAAAAATTTAAGTAACACCTGCAAAACCTCAGTATTCCGCAAAAATAGTGTCGTTCTATCGGGTTATAATACTATATTCTTTGCCTTGAGATTAAGAGGATTGATAAAAGCATGAAGCCACCATAAAGCCCTTAGTAAAACACCAGAAGATAAAAAACTGCACTATAAACTCTAATTTCAGGAAACAAGACAAGCGAAAGAAAATTAGTCATTACCAATATATCTATTTCTATGGTCATTACAATTTTAATTGTCTCTCAAAAACAAAATCTTCAATGTCATAACAGGAGATGTGGACTCAACTTACTTTTTACTTCTTATATAAAATATTTGATACTCAAGATTTAAAAAAAATTAAAATGTTATTGTATTTAATTTTTGTAAAAAACATTTTTCAAATCATGTTTTTTGATATGTTTGTTTTGCTTGAAGATAAATCAGATTTTGTCAAAATTTATGTTTCTAATTAATACTAAGCGTCAGGAGACGCTTCCAGCGGAGAGAGGGTTATTACGGAATAGTTATGACACTCATTCATGTAATACTATTTAGACCAAGGTTAATGGTGACGCAATGATTGGTTATTAATATTAAGTCATATTTAGTATATGTAAACAATTGGCAGGATGTACTGTAGTATATAAAGTGAAATACATGCAATAAAATGCAACATTAAGTTGATCGATTCTAACAGCAGCAATTCTAGTCGTAACAATATGCAAAGCAACTTTTATTCTGGTTGGGGATTTAATTTAAGTTTTAAGGTAACTGTATTCCCCAAATTTAATTTTCAGCACCTATGTTTGTTTCTTGGCATGTCATAAGTATAAAAGTATAAAAACTTTTATATTTGAAATTTTTATCGGATTCAATATGGTCAATTGCTTTGTTTATTTAAATGAGTACAATGCTGAGAATGCTGATAAAAGCCTAAAAATCATTCTGTTAAAATGAAACCGCTGGAATGTTACATAAAATATTCTGAAGTCTTAATATCCGGTCTTCCGATTGCTTTTTATCATAATGTTCATTATTTTTTAACAGAGTGTGTTATTTTATTTTAATTAAGGTTGGAATGACACTAAATAATTCATAAATGGTTTTCTCTTGCGTAATACATTTTTCTTACACAAATCCTTACCTAGTTAATAAATATACCAAAAATAATTCCCGTTTTAGGAGCTGCTAACTGGTTCGAATTAACGCATTTCTTGGTATTGTAGCCCATGAGAATTAAATGTGTCAAACTTTCAAAACTTTGGCTAAATTCCTTGATACCCAAAAATTCAGAAATTATGTGTAAAACGTAATATATTCATTCAACAATTATGAAAAACGTCCATCTGTCAAATCTAGCAATGCAATGGAAACAACATCAACATTCTCGCCATAATATTGCCAACATTTGCAAATATTCTTGAAGACACTGCTCAATGTCTCACTCAGGGGAAATAATTTAGACTGGTTTCTATACGAAGAAATACGGTACTTCTTTATTGAATAAATTTATTATTTAATTTAGCTTTTTAACACGGAGCTTTCTGCTAAATTACCTAGTTTAATTCGCTTGAAGCACAAACCATACAAACTTATAACAGTCTTAAAAATTACTCAAATCGAAAAATTGTTCTTTTAGGATCTTTTCAAAACTTGCTCTTTTTATAAACTTTTGGGAGCTTTTATAAACATTTACTTTCTATAGAGTAAATGCAGCTTATAAACCAAAAATAATATTTAAAAATGCAACTTCAGACTTTTGCATACTTGCATCTAGTTTTAACAACGTTTGCACAAATTTATATTAAAAGTGTGATAAGCCTTCAAGAAAAAACAATTCTTTCCACCATTCACAACTCCAATGTAATTTCCAACCTAAATGAATACCTTGAACCCTTTTCAAACTGCCTACTTCACATAATAGTTCTAGAACAAGAGGATTTCCTCCCCTTTCGATATCCTGTAGTCTTAAGTGGCATATTGAAATGGAACTTAACAATAATGTATTTTCAAGAGAACTCCGTGTTATTCTCCACCAACACATCCGGTTCCAATACGACAGTAGACTACAATCATAAATGGATGCCAAAATCCTGGGTCAACTGGAATTGTCTTGCACATTTTCATATAATAATGGACAATGATTACTACTTGTCTAAATTCGGGTATCTCGTTGATATCAAGTATCTTTATGAACTAAGGCATTTTTGGAACTACCCATACATCCCAGAAATTCACATTGTACCATCTGCATCTTCCGCTAAGATTGGCCTATTTGCAACAAATCAAGGGGAATATTCAATTCTGGTTTGTAAACCCAATTTCAATGCTAATGAATGGATCGCAGGGATTAATAAATTGTACAAGGACGCTCCAATCCAGGACAAAATCATTCACTTTCTTTCTTCAAACGAGAACAATTTCACTCTACAAATAAATTCAACTTTTCTGGAATGTTACAACTGTCCGTTCTTAAACATGCCACTTCTTCACGAATACAATGAATCAATGCTTTACAATAGAAAGGGATTAGATATGCAATTTGATGCTTTGAAGGAATTAACCCAGTACGTACCTTGGATTTTGCGTTTAAAAAAAGGAAATTTTCTTGAAAGAGAATTTAAATGGATAAGAGACTTTGACATTCTCCAAAGGATGGTTCCAAGACATTACGATTTCAATAAAATAGACGTCCAAGTTCATGGAATTTTTGCAGGATTGCTTTTGAAAAATGTATCATATTCAGAGCTCAGAGATCCCTTTAGCATCTTAGAGGATGACACTTTAAACCCCCTCGAAAAATTCTGGCATAAAAGGCCGTACTTAATTGTTGATTACAATGATGAAGGAGGATTGAATTATCCAACAACAAAGACATCCACTTTCACATTTATTACATGCAGTGGTGGTGACACACAAGGTCTCTCATTCCAAGGGTATTTTTCTGCTTATCAATTCTATGCTTGGATCGGGCTTCTTTGTAGCTCGATAAGT
>JAQGAA010002135.1:0-13432 GCA_034696425.1 Isotoma viridis | reverse complement strand
TAAACAAAGTTTAAAAAACTCTCAATAAGCGAAATAGATGACAAAGAAAACTTTTGAAATAAAGATGGGAAATCCCATCTCATTTAATATTATTTAACATCAAATGCCAATAATAAGCTATATTGTTATTCTATTCTGATATAACATTGTCATCATCACCAACACACGTGTTAAAGACTTAAGATCGTTCCGAAGTCTAACAATTACAAAAGATTCACGATGTAATATCGTGAATCTTTAAAATAAAGCAAATAATTAAAATGCAAATGTTACACAGATTTTTGACCCTCTTGAAAAAATAGTGAATTTGTTATTCCATATAACAAATTAATTTTTCAAGCTTGAGGTTATGGACCGATAAATGAATCGTGTAAGCTTTTTGGCAGTATTTATAAGTAGGACACCACCACCACCACCACTACAATTCCATTCCAAAACATCATACATTTTTAATTGAAAACTGAATAATAAATTAAATTCATTCATGTAAGCAAGAATAGCAGCACATACTTTACTGATTGAGTTCAAAAACCGCTTATCCTAATTCGTGTATCTAAAAAAGAGCTTTATTTTGTTTTATACTCATTTGATATTATTTGCTTTAAGTAGTTCATAGTCCATAAAGGAATTTTCCATAGGTTTTAAACCAACCCGTTTGTGTATGTCAACCCAACCTTTTATCGATCTCCTTAGGAAATTCGCGAATTTTCTCTGTAGCGGAAATATACGGGCTAAAAGAAGTCTGAGACGGGAATCGAATAGGAAATTGCACATTTTGTAGAAACTTCTGTAGTGTATATAGAAGCAAGCAAATATTTTTTGCAGGCAGTATCATCCATTGCATTACGTCTGGAGTATCGTCCGATAGAGTTGAATCTCTTATTATTATGTAAGTCTTGTTGTGTAAGAGAAAACTTCTTTATTGCAAGGGTTGGTCCACATATTTTGTGATACTCTTGTGCCTTCAAATATCATTAAGTTTTTAAAATTGTTAAAACATAATTTTAGAATTTTTGGGGGTCAGGGGTCAATCATAAATCTCTTCAATATTTACTTTACTTTCCAAGGCAAGTGCAATCGGTGTTGGAGAATATTTTTAAGCTATAAAAAATATTTTACTGCCCCACGGCCACGGACCGTACCCTGAAGGGAAGTATTGACTTTCTAGGGGTTTTGCTTATCAAAAAACGGCCTTAGATATGTAAATTAATTAAAAAAATATTTTTAAATGTTTTCTCACGTACCCATACTCTTATTAAAAAAAACATTTAAATTCCATTAAAATTCCATGATGTTTGTTATTTACAGGTAATAATTTCTCCAATAACAAAGACTAAGATTTCCTCTCATCATCTGAATAGCAAAAGGAACTCAGTAAAACTCATGAACGATCCATGAAAATAATTCTGAGAACGAGACAAGCTTTTCGGATGCACTATTAGATACATAGACAAAGAAGAGGCAGAACACACCTCCAAATCCCTTGTTTGTGATTCGCAGTCGAGGAAAGTTGCAAATAAAAAATTGCAAAAAAATATTTTGCACATTGAATAGAATCACAAGAAGAGACTACGCATTAATTCTGCTAAATGTTGAATATATAAAAGGCACTCGGCCTTCCAGTCGGCTCTTCATTCATTCACTCTACTTACTGCATTGCATAAAACAGAATTAACTGAATTGCAAAACTACTCAAGTGTTAATTTAGCACAGACAAAGCATAAACTCACACGTTGTGAAATATCTTCTTATAAAAGTTGTCCCTGCAACCCAAATCAAGTTCAAGTACGACAAGTAACTCTGACAAGCACACACATTCTCATTGCACAGTTATCAGTTCTTAAAGAATTGCATACATTTATTTGCATACCTTTTGCAATTTTTTAAACAAATTTTGAAAATCTTTGAAAAATTTTGAATTTTTCATTACAAAAATCTTGCTGATTTTTTCGTAAATCACAAAAAAATAAAAATAAAATGGGTCAAGAAATAGTGACACGAGCTGCGAGTTTAGTTCTCAATTTATTTTGTCTTCTGTTATTTCCAGCTTTTGTTATACTTTTTACTCCGATAACGTTATTTAGACTTTTTACAAGGATGTAAATCCTTAGATTATTAAATTTTAAGGAGATTTAGACTTAGGAGTGGATTTTCAGAAGAATTAAGGAATTCTTTTGAGGTGCTCAAGGAACATGGAGGTGTAAATATTGTTGAGGTGAGAATTTTTCAAATTTTTATTTTAACTATTTTTTATTAATCTTGTGTAAATTTATCTATAAATCAAGACTTAAGTTTGAATCAGTTATCTACTGAGTTCAATCTATTTTTATAAGCACGAAAAAAACCCGAATGGGATTACACTCTCTTAAATCAAAATTTTGAATCAAATTTTCTAAAAATAAATTTTAATAATTTCAGATTTTCTGGTCATCATGTACAATTCAAAAAACAACTCTTCTCTCTCTCTTTCTCTAAAACAATAAAAACTGCTTGGTCCGTCCACAAACCACGCAACTATTTAAAATGGAAACCAACAAAGAGATAATCAATAATCTTATCAAATGGCCGCATAATAATCAGTATTCACTGGGAAGTAAACATTACACTGCAACGTATTAAAAACTTCAAAAAAAGGGTTAAGATTCTGAAGATATGAATAAACCAAGGTCAAGATCAAGGTCAAGGGTCAGTTTGAAACTCATAATTGGTTTCTCTCGACTGGAAACGTCTTAATGAGGACAACAACAATAAAGCAAAACAATAATTACACACAATTAATTTTATCATAATGAATGAAGTGAGTCCAGACATACAAATGGATATATAGAAATCTCAAATGCTTTTAGTCATGCAAAAATAAGCCATCATCCTATATTATCCAAGTTAAAGCTAAACATCTTATCTAACTCTAATTCTGCCACACTACCAGCTTCAACAAAAAAATATAATGAAATAATCTCGGTTTGAAATAACTGATTTGTTTTATTTAACTGGAGATTAATTCTTATTTATTTTATAGATTTTTTTGTTAATTGCCAAAACCCACTGCCCGGTTACCATCAATTACCCTTTGTATTCTGTGTATACTAGTTTTGTTTCATAAATTTAAAATGCGCCATGTAATTATTATTTACTCCTTACTTCACTTAAACATTCTTAATTGTAGCTTATTTATAGCCATATACCGTTTGTACTATTAATTAATTACTATATAAAGCTTTATTGTCTGATGGGACAAGAACGACCTGGTGTTGTGATTTAAAAATTTATAAAACTGTTAAAACTTTAAAATATTTTATAAATCCTTATGGATTAAGAATTAAATGTGTTAAACCTTGTATTCTATTTTAAATTAATAAATAAAGAATTTTAAAATATAAATCCTTTTTGTCAAGATTTGTTCATTTGTGAGTTCATTCTCATTTTTATTATTTCCGGGTATTCATACTTCGAAATATATCGTACGATCTGGGTTTCAGAAGAAAACTAGAAATGTTTATTATTCTAAGGAAGAGAGGTTAATGTGGTTCTTGGTTCTTATATCCAGGAGAATTGGCAAGGAATCATACGTACCAGATAACTCATTTGCATTTACAAAGAAGAAGCTTATACTTAAAACTTAAAAATTGCCATGTGTCTAGATAGAACAGACTGCACGTGGCAGACTGGTTAAAACCGCTAAGAAAGGCTGTTTTCTTGATATTGTGTAGCATTACAAAGAAGAGATTGACAAAGACTTGCTTTGTTTCTCAATTGCAAACTTTTTGTCACAAAGAAGGCATTCTATTTTTTCCCCGATTGTCTTGCATAATAAACAAGTTTAATTTATAAAGAGCCACTTTGTAGTTTGTTGGGATTTGGTTAGGGATGCTCATTGAGATCTGGTTTGACTTTGGCACAAAAGTTGGAACTTTTTTATTGAATTTAGTTTAAAATTAGCTAAATATCTGGATCTAAATGTACTATTCGTTTTTCATTAAAATGGTTTTTGAATTGGGTTTGTGGGCTTGTCACACCCTGTCCTGGATAAATCCAGCAGGTTTTCAAACAAAACTTAAAGTAACACCCCATAGCGTGACTGATAAACACCTGCAGTCTGCTCATCATCATTCGTCAATTAAAATGGGCCAAGTTTCGTTCATACTAGTTGCTAAAACTTATTAAATAAAACATCGTAAAAAGATATTTTGTAGGTTTTTGCTTTCAAGCTACAAAGTTCAAACCACTGATTCATGGAATATCCTCTAAAATTGTGGATGAACAACTCACTTATTATATTAAATAGTAAAAAAAAATCTCGATAATTGTATGCAACAACCCGTAATTTCAATCAGAAATGTAATAGAATGAAGTAAATCTATGACCCTTGAATGCAGATTCGCATGTTAATTACAGAGTGATCACTGTTAAGCAGATTTAACACGTGTGCGATTGTTCACAATTAAAAAATGGAAAGTTTAACATGACGCCATGTCGAGTGGTCATACAATTATGAAATCCATTCAACTCCACAACAACCACAGCATGTTTCGTTAATAGAGTTCACTTGATAAATGAAGCCCCAAATCTAATCTTTGTAACTACTTGTACTAGAAAATTTTAACTTAAAAAAGTACACGTAGGACTTGAAAGACTAGTTTGTAACAATTTAATTCTCTGAAATGTCTCAACACACAATTGCAGATCCATTTTATACACAATAAAATAAAGCAATTAAAATTATTCATTGTCAATGCCAAACGTTTTATAAAAATCACAGAATTTGTGTCAATGTCCATGTGGCCGATGTGGCTAAAAATAAGTAGTACAAAAATGTTACACATAACCCAAAAATAACTTGTTTGTCAACTTTTCTATCATTTTTATTACTCTTTTTGACTTCTCTAACTTTCATAGTAAATCAAAATAGTTTTTAATAATGTTTCCCCGTTTTCCTTCTAAGAAACTATTAAAATTCAATTTGCATAAAATCTACACGTATTATAGTTTCATAGTGTAGTTGTGGTATGATGCTAGGGCAATAGACTGATACGAAACAATCGTAATAAACAGATTCCGAGATGAGAAATTTCCCACTTTCAATCTCTGAAACATGCACACAATTACCATTAAATAGACAACTTCAAAAATTGTCCAGCTTATTTTATATTCCGAAGTTATTGCTGATTTGAATTGTATAATAAAAATCCTAGATGGGAACTTATAATTGGGAATAAATTCTGCGTTTTACCTCAATTGACTCACCAAGTTATTAACATTATATAAAATAAATTAGCGAAGGACAGCAATTTTTTATGCTTTTTATCTGTCATAAAATGCATATCAAGTTTTAATTCGGTAATTAAAAGGATTTAATGAATAAATTAATACGAGTAAATTATACCTTATCATGCTTGTAATTTAAAAGTTAGTAAATTCAAAAGTAAACTAATGAGTAAACTTAACCCACTAATACACCAAGTTATATTTATTATTACTGGTTTTTCTTCAATTCATTAATAGATTCATTCTATAATGGGCCATTGACATTGACACACTGGATATCGAAAGACTTAAAAAGCTATAAATTTAACCGAATTAAAAAAATTCATTGATTTATACTCTAGCTATACTCATATTAATAAATTGTTATAAGACATGAACGATCTAGAAAAGAACCTGTAAGTTCTTAAGACAATAACCAAATTAATTCAGGAGGGTTAGTGGGTACAAAATGTACTACAAAAGTAAAGCTTTTTAACAAACTTTCACATAAAGCTCTATTTCTTATTAAAATAAAATGATAGCATAAAGTGACTCATTTATTTTTAACATTGGACACAAGGATTACAATAAACAAACCCTAGGTACTTATTATAGCACAAGGCAAAGCAAGACAGCCTAATAAGATCTAACACACGTGTACTTATAGTACAAGTGCAAAATTATTGCTAACAAGCCGCAAGCCGGTAGGTAGGTGCTTATCGATAGATCTTGATACACAATAATACAAATGTGACCACGAACCAGCCACCAAAAACTTATAAATATTAGCTTGATTTACCTAATAAAACCATTGCATATAAATAAACAATAAGAGATGAACGTTCTTTTCGAAGACTTTGCAAACCGGAACGGGTAAATGGTAGAAGATAAGTGAAATAAATTAAGAAAAATGTAATTAGAGGGAAATATAGGCTTAATTGTAACCAACAATGCGACATTGTTAATGACTAATTTTACATCTGAATGTTTAATAGCTCTAAAAATCGAGCAAAACAATTAGCAGTCACACAAAATATGTGACAAAACACAACAGTCAAGATTATGAAAGATACGGTGGGTTGAACTTGGGATAAACAACAATAAGTTATTCCTTACAATTGCCTGGAAATAAATGAATTACACATAATTTATGAAACGTACTTTTTAAAACAAAACAATAAATTATAGCATGCCTACAGCCAATCCCACATTTCACACTGTTAAAATAAACCTAACTTTCCGCAACCTTATATTTAACTTAGGAACCGAGCAAACAGTTAGCTCAAAATTAGTAGTGATGAATGAATTCTGGTTGCCAAAATACTTATCAAGATTTTGTTATAATAATACAAACCAAGTCTTACACCTTACCGTGTCCAAAGAAGATATATTATTATGATATTATTACATGAAGGAGTTTGAATTGATCGTTACACCGTACCTCCACCTCCAACTACGCTATTGCTGTTACATCTGAATATACTTTTTTGATCAGATTCACTTCATGCTTTATAATATTTTAAGATATAATATCATTAGAAGAGTAAACGAAAGAAAAAAAAATTAGCTGTATAAAATTAGCAAGTATTGAAACTAACAACTAGAATCTAGTCTTATAATTTAAGAATAAAATGAATTCACTCTCTTCCCGTTCAACTTCAATCTATTTTTTATACTCGTCTAACTAACACAAATATATTTCACTTCCTAAACTTCCGAAACTTAAGTAAAAAATAAATATTAAATCCGTATTAAAATTAATTTAGTGTCAAATTTTAAGTAAAATAGTTTAGAGCAATACAATAGAGCAACTGAAATTAGTAAATAAATAAGTGTAGGAAATAAAAATTACTTTTACAAGTGATTCTATAAATTTTAAAACTCTAATTCTTCTATACAAAGATGGAAACCTTAGCAAATTTATTTTTGACAATTTCCTTTCTTATGAATATCACCGCATGGACCTTTGCAGCTGGAATATTATCAATGTGGATTTATCCTTTTTATATCTTAACTTGTTGGATGGGAGAGTTAAAAGGAAGAAAAGCCAGAACCACTACTGCTTCTTCTTCTGGGGAAAATAATGAAATGGACAAATTGACTCTGTGAGTTGGATTTAAAATTTTTTTTTCAAAATTCATTGACAATTGTCACTTATAATCAATACAGCATCTCGTGATCTATCCCATCATTTATAATTATCTACTTAACCATTTTCAAAGAGTAGTAGCAAACCCAATCTCAAAAATCCTTACTTTTTTATTTAAAATTTTCAAAAATCTTCTGATAACACAACAAATGCTTTCATATAAGGCATTGTTCTAAAAAATTAAATTACAATTTTTGTGTCTATATTTTTGAAGTTACACACACAATACCAGAAGTACAAAGACAGACAGTTATACTAGTATACAAATTCGCTTTTACTTGATACATTATTGTGATAGGTCTAGTAATTTTTATTCTATAATTAATTTTCTTTCCTATTTCTTTGTATTAAAAAAGCGTTGCTATCTTTATCAAAATCTAATTTCTATTCCTTAATAGTTTTAATAATACTTCCCCATATGCTATGCAGTAGATCCCATTAGTAGTAAGTTTTATAGTATCAAAAACGAGTATTTAAAATTAAATATACTTATTTTAAAAGAAAATCATATAGTTCAGTATAGTGAATTCAATTCTAGAAACATTAACACATGCTATTTCTAAAACGTAAGATTTTTTTAAGATAAATTAAGCACATAATAATGTAATGAAAAATGAACGCATTTTATTAGGATATGAGGTTGGATGCAGTTGGCTAACCTGTCTAGTGTTTTGCAACTATTATCTATAGAAATTTTATGTAAACTCTGAAACTACATCATAATACAAAAATTAAGCTATTTTACACACTTTGTACACACTCATATACACATGTGTCTTATAAAGAGTTCATTGCCTATTTTTTATTATTGTTTTTTAGGAAAAGCGGCTCATTATAGAAAATAATAACTAGATAATGTATCTGAAGATTGACGATAAGCCAGTGTTTTATACTAAAAACGGGTAAGAAATTTTAATATTTTAAAAGAAATATTGTAAAAAATATTGAAATTTAAATTCAAAATGTGATGAGTCCATGGGTTTAATTCAAATGGGATTTAATTTATAATTAAGGAGCAGGGTATTGGATTGGGATGGGCTTTCTAAACGGGATATTTTTAACACCAAAGCATCATTGGAATTACAAACTTTTTGATAAATAATTTAAATAATTTTTGAATTTTCGTTTTTTCAGATTTCCTGGGTACGAAAATTTAGTCAATAAGAATAATGCAACTTTGAAAAAATACGAAGCAAGATGTCCTTCCTTAACCTGTCTAAATTTTATATTTCTAATTTTAAGTGTGTTTACTTTCTTAAAGTGTTCAATATTTTTCTAAATAGACAAAATAAAAATAAAAGTCATAATAATCTAATCATTATAATTCATTACTAAAAATGTATTAATTAATTGAAAAGGGAAATGCTTTCCAATCTATTGCCAGTAATTCCTTTTAATTTTAGGTCATTGTCATACTCCTTCTCAGATAAAGTCCAACTGTTCCCCATCTTTCAATTATTATAGATTTTCTACGTTTAAATAAAAGTGAGCAATGTCACAGACAGACCTTGTTCCTTTTATGTAACGAAAAAATCGTCTAGCTTCAATTTATGTAGCAAATTAACTAAAATTGCTCAGTTCCTAGGAATCACATGTTAATAACATACTACTTGTGTGTGTATAACAACTGGTTTCAATTTCAATTACAATCCCTACGCACAAGACACAAATGAGCCAAAATCACTATTATCTCTTTGTATGAATCATCTGATAGTTAACTAGCTAAACCTGTTAAGCTACCTTAAAGTCAGTTACATTGTTGGTGCTAATTGCCTCGTCTCTAGTGAAAAGTTAGTCTGAGGACAAAAATGCATAGACAATTTTTATTTTCCAATGTCGAAGGCTTATTAAAATTTGGTCAATGAAATATACAATTAAGACCAGCATGGTTGTTAAACTAGTTTTTTATTTTTTTTTATTTATTTAAATAAGGTAACACCCATTATCGACTTAGGAATTAATTAAGGCACCAACCCTAAGGAAATCTTACAAACAATTAGCGTAAATATCCTTCAGCCGTTTTTGAAACTTTTAGAAGCTTTGTTTAGTAAGCGATTTGTCCAATTTGTTAGAGTATAAAAGCGGAAGTTTATAATTTGTATTCCAAATTTTTTAGTCGTAATTGATAGATCAGTCGTTATCTCGTGGGCCATGGTTCAACAATAATGTTATAAATTGTTAATAGAAGTGCAATGGATAAATGATATTTTGATATCAACGCAATCAATATCTTATCGGTATCTTATTCCGTTACTGACTGAAGCATCGTCATTGCAAACATCTGCATTGAGAAGACAGGTTAATTCCCAGCATTTCTTTGTCTTCATCTCTCGTGTCTTCTTTAATTATAAATATCTTTATGCAATGTAAACCAGGCCAGATTGACCTAGGTTTGATTCAAATAAACTAACCTTATGGAAAGTTCATCTCTCATGGCCCATAATAAAAACCAAGTGTACTCAATGTTACGCTTTGTCCATAACTAACTACTCCGGACACGCTAACACACTGCTGTCCTATAATTAGGAAAGAAAGGAATTCAGACTAAAAATTGTAAGCAAAATATCCATAAGGTGTAAGAGGTAAAATCGTATTTACATTTTACTATCATTTTAGGATGGATCAAAGTCTATCTTAAGAAAATTATTGAAATATTTTAAATTCGAATACAAATAACTGGCTTTATGCAATGAATCTGTCAAGGATAAAAATAAATAGTTTATTTGAAGGTATTTATCCCAATAAGCTATCTTTATAAAAAGTTCACACACACCTAAGTTTTTTTATTAACACAGATTCGACAATGTCACACGAAAGCAAATACTATGTGGTGAATAATCCCACCTATAAATAAATTCGCGTCTCTAAAAAAGCTCTAAGAGCCCAAGGGGATCTTGCTATAATCTTTTTAAAAAAATCCACAAGATCTATGTGTTCGCATAAGAATATAATAACAAAGAGCCATAATAATAATACCAAGTTACCTTTCCTATAATAATTATAAACCTCCTTTGTATGACTATATAGCATAAAATCACTATCATCATCCGTACCACCACTTACTTATACTCATTTACTCATGTACTTACACATGGAAAGGCTTTTAATGAAGGTTATACTATCAAAGATGATCTGACCATCGGAATTACCATAAAAAAGCTTAGGTAAGTGCTTGTATATCTTTGGTAGTCTTTGTTCCTTCTAAGAATGTACTCTTGGTAGGTATTGGAAGTTGGAAGGAGATCTTTTTAAGAATACTACAAAGACGTCATAAAAGTGTGGGTATGTTGTCGTAAGCCTGTTCAATCTACTTTGGGAAGTCCATCCACATCCTGTCTTGCGAAATTCAACAATTCGTTTCATTGTTCGTTTATCATCTGGCTGGGATTGAAAGTTCTGATTTTAGTGAAGAATTTAAGGAAATTGATTTTTTAAACAAAAGTTTTTAGTTAACAGTGGTGGATTTTATATTTAAATTTTCAAAAATGGAATTCCTATCACTTTGGTTATCCATTGCATTCACAATGAATTTAATTGGTTGGGTTGCATTCACAGCACTTGCTGGATTATGGATTTACCCATTTTTTGTGTTATCCTCATGGATGAGTGATAAAAGACCGGATAGCTCTTTACAACATACTAATGGGTAAGCTAGTAATATTAATTGTGAAATCTAACAATACGTGGTTTTATTATTTAAAATAAGAAATGCAGTTGAGAAACTAGAGGTGCCAAGAGCATAAAATATTTAAGTGGTTTTAGGTGCTTGTACATGAATTTCCTAGTGTCTTTAATTCTGTTTAATTAGCTAATATTTATTTAATTGTGTAAGGTTTGTTATAAAAGTTTAATTTTTAGCAATAACAATTCTAAATAAAGAAAGTAGGTATCACTTAAAATAGAATAAACATAGTACCCAAAGTACTAAAAATTTTCATTTATAAATACAAAGCTAGAGAACATTTTTAAGCAATACTTTTACAACAAATTTGTTTCCTTTGTAATACAAATAATAAAAAAATTAATAGGATTAGACATTTGTAGGGTTAATACGGCACAGCATTTTCGATGGCGTATTTAATATTCGTAATCAATTTGTAGATGTCAAAAATGGACATAATAGAAGATAAATATAGTTTTAACACATGGCCAGTCACAAAACAAAAAGTATCATCGTTTAATTAAAACGAAAATGCTAAACTAATTTCTATTTTTTAAACTAAAGACTGATTTTTAATAAAAAAACATATTTGTATTTTATTTACAAACATATCCGATAATAAAAGTGGTCACAACTTTCAAAAGCTTAGAAAATTCAATCCAAGAAATCATTACATTTTTTGCATATTTCCTATTTTTGAACTCAATTTAAGAGAATACGTCATTAAAGTCATATGCAATTAAGTAAAGCATTATTCAGAGAATCAAGATGGATTTAAAATGAACTTAATCAATTTATTTGTTTGCTATTACAGGAACACTCATATGATAAAGTAGTAGTGTGTTCTCATTGCATAGAATACCACTAGTGAAGATGTCAATCAACTGTACAAGTAAATAATCAAAAGGAGAGGGTTTAATAGGATAGGACATTAAATGTTATTTTATCATCATCTCATCCCACAGCATGCACTTCTATGCATGGGTGGATTATCAGTATCAGTCAAGTCAGCACACTTAAGAGTAAGAGGAAGGCTTTATTATATGCAGAATCTAATCAACAAAAATATTCAGTCCTTCAATCCAAATATTGCAACTACTTTCCTTGGCCTATCTACCATCACTATTTTTAACTCAAGTTTGAATGTAAACTACTTTAGAGGTCCTTTTAGTTAATATATTTGTAAGGGATTTAAGTGTAGTATTCATTGTGTAAGTTGTTTTTTGTATGCAGACAGAATTTATTTATTAATAAATTTTAAAAGTTTATTGTAAATTAACTATTTGATTCGTCCTTAGTGATTTGTTATTGAATTATAAAACAGTTTAGTACATTGCAAGGTTTTATAGAAGCTTATTTTTAATTGTTCTATGCTCTAAGATTGGAAAACGAGAAGATCTAACATATCATGATATTTTAAGTCTCAAAAGAAGATGATTTGTCGGAATCGCTTTACGAATAAGATTCGTTTCTGTTTCTTACATAAACTATTGATTAGTCCCTTGTACTCTGTGACATAACTAGTCGACACATTTAACGACTTCAATTATTCGTGCATGCATTTTAATTTTAGTAAAGTCTTATTATTAAAAGGGTTTTAGTAATTTTGATTATTTAGTAGTTCTGATTAGCGCTTACGATTTTCATGAGATTAACAAAATATCCAGTAAATTTCTTCCCATTACTTAACTAATCTAGGCCGCTATCAGCATTGGATTTACTTTATCTGTCAATTTTCTAAAATTATCTAACACTAGTGCAATTGAATTATTAATCTGTTTATCAAACCTAATTAATTTTAACAATATTTTGAAGTTACGGATGTCGTGACTGAACAAATGAAATAACTTGATTAACAAAAGGATTAATGGGATGTGCTTTTTGTAAATTTATTGAAAATAGGGAGTAAAAACTTACTAAACTAAAATTGTTTCTCCTCTTCTCTAGTCAGTAAAGTCATTTCTTGATCTTGATATAAAGATGAGTTTCAGCTTTGCTTGTGTTTTAGTGATTTAGTGTCAGAATTGTCCATTTTTCTTCTTAAAGGATGCACATGTATCTTTGCCATTTTGTTCATTAATGCATAACAATAACAAAATATCAACAGTCTGTTTATCCATATGAATTTTATAAAGCAATTTTTTGTCGTTTGCAAATAACAATTTTTATTAATACTAATTCCACACATTACAAAATTTTGTGTTTCTTACATTTAAAGATTCAGAGATATTTATTCCATCAATGGTTTTCTCAAGTTAAGTGGTCAGACGAAGAATGGGATTTCATGAAACGCCTCACATAATCATGATATTTTAAGTCTCAAAAGAAGATGATTTGTCGGAATCGCTTTACGAATAAGATTCGTTTCTGTTTCTTAC
>JAQGAA010002134.1:0-13434 GCA_034696425.1 Isotoma viridis | reverse complement strand
GATTTATTAGTAATATACCTACTAATTGAAACTTTAACTATGTAATCGCATCATCAGTCTAATTAAAACTGAATAAATGATTCACTAAACTCAAAAAAATTAAATTGTAAAGGAAAGCAATTTTTATCGGACTTTCACCATCCAGTAGTTCTTTCTCGATCTAGGTACTCGTATTCAATGTTACTGAATCCAAGCTAACTCTAAAAGTTTATCGAAAATAATTAATAAAGCTTAGCTAAGAAGTTATACATATGATTACGAAATCACTCCCACACTAGCTTTCATAATCAAATGCATATCCATAAATAATAAAGTTTAAATTGGTCATTTAAGCATACTTAAACTACAAAAGTTACAATCAAACCCTTCGCCTTCTAACAAAAAATGTTATATGCATGACCATATAAGAAGAAAATCCTCTTGGGATTAAACTAAGCTACACAACCATCACTTTCATGTTAAGCTTTTCAGTCCACACTCATTAATCTGATTCGCACTAGCGGAAGTCATTACATTTGCCTGTAAATCAGACAAAATTGGTAAGGGATTTAAATTGGTTGTAGACTAAATGTTCATTTCGTAGCCCCGTAAATGGTTGTGGTTTCGTAAGTCGTAAGGTACTGTATATTGCATAACGAAAATTTATACTTTGATTCGTTTAGCTTTAATTTTAAACCTATTCCATCCGAATGCTGTCTTAAATTATTAACTACTTAATTTGATATATTCAATGAGGTTATGGAGTTCAGGTATTTTGCTGTATCGTTAACTCAAATGGATATTTTTCAAATAGCTTTTCCTTTCAATACTTTTAATTGCATTTATATTGATAAAATATGAGATATGTAACAGACTCTGTTGGGTAAGACACTCAAATGTCATTTTTAATGTGTAATTAGACTTGTTTTTGCTAATCTCTGAACTAGTTATTCCTTATTCCATTTATCGTGTTTGTTAACCTATCACGTCTTCGCAGTCTTCTAAATTACTCATTCACGGTAAGCAGTAATTTATTGCAATTAAATGCTTGCATGACGTTATTAGAAAATACCGGAAATATCGAAGAAGCAGTAGTAGCAATGGGTTGATAGTATCAAGTTGCTATCAGATCAACAGGGTCCTTTAGAATTTGCTCCTCTGTATGACCAACTCTGCCCTAGTTGAGTAACTTACCATTTACTATGTGGCTTCTATATACTCTACTTCTGTAACCTCATCAAGTAATTGAAAGTGACAAGTGTTGAGAAATTAGTCATTTCTAACGACGCATGTTTGATTCAATTCATGGTTATAAAAGAAAGTAAGGATTATAAACTTCAATAGTTTGACCCATAAATTAACATATTCATCTTTGTAATTAAATATTGCCACATTAGCTTGTTTATTTATTTTAATAACCTCAAACCTTGACTCCTGGAATTCATGCTTAAAAAACCCGAAGATAAAACAGAGCCCGAAGACCCTAAACAACAATTGTTAATAGTGACTTTTGTATATATTAATTTGAATGACTCAAAAAATAAAATAAAATAAATTAGATGCTTGGAAAAGTTGTCTGCAAATGGATATAATTACATACTTAAAACAGCCATTAAAAATCAAAGCAAACAATAGCAATATAAAGTCCACCCTTTTAGTTCAAACCATTCCTAGCTCATACTTACAAAGTAAACATCAAAATTAGGTTGTTTAAAAACATCGAACACGTAACAGTATTTTCATTTCATGAATCTATGAGTCTGAAACTAATTTGGGGCTTGAATGAAAATTTCACGCATTTTGAATAGCTTCTTTCCACACTGATGGCTAAATTAAAATTAATTCAAACCGAAACTTCAGTGAAATACCAACATATGCAATTTTTCTCTGCTATGGGAATTATGTTGCATTCATATGCAACATAATTCCCATAGCAGGCTTAACCATCAGTTAGTTGCCACTGCATTGGCCGATGTTGGCCAAAATATCGGACCTAAGGCAATGATTCGGCCCGTATATAATACTAAATAATATGGCAATCACGATTTCTCTATGAAATAAATTTAATAAGCAAAACTTTCACCCAACTGAAAAACTCCCTACTTGAAATAACAAGACATTTCTTATGAAAAGAGAGAAAACATCATATTAGAGACATTCTTTTCTAGATGTTGAAAATATCACTTAGTGTTATTTACTAGTGAATAGTGATAGGGGAATAATTTCAGATCATACTGGTTGGTATGAACAACCAGTGGCACATTAACCACAGAAGAGTTATATGCCCATGTCAAGATGTGAAAGTCTGTGTGTGGAATAAAACCCATAAACGTAGAGAAGTTCCGGTGAAACTATAAAACAGTCAGTCAGAATTGATCCTTTCACATAGAAACATCATATAATTCGGGTAGTAAAGTCTCACTGTTCCCTTCTTTAATCCTGGAAATACTCATCAACTAAATAATTACATCTCTATTAATGTAATAGATAGTCCAAGATTTTGAGGAGAATTCTTGGTTTTACTAAATTTTCGAAAAATATTTACCTACTTTACTACCAATTTGCCCCACAAAGTAAAGATTTATTGTAATAAAGTTCACATAAAAAAAGACTACATCTTAATACTTCCTGAACCGAAACGTAGGCTCTCGTAATAATAAAATGTCTCATTAAAGCTCTAAAAAGTTTATTAACTTCAAAACGAAAGCAAAGTTTATTTTTTCGTATTGCAACAGGATTAGAGATTATATAAAGCGTTAATCTTCGTATTACATCTATGCTCAATAAAATTGTTTCGTAAGACGGAAGAAACCTTTCTACACATTGTAATAGCAATTAGGTTTAGGTGACATAAAGAAATTCCAATTAAACTTGTTTTTAAGAAACCCAAATCCTCAAGAAGACTGTAAAATGAGCTTAAAAGAAAACAAAAGAGAGTTTTATTTCCTGACTGAAGATTTCATTACGAAGTACACAAAGGGTATTTGGAATATCCGAGGTGGTGCTGGTAATAATGCTACTGGTAATGATAGTGATGACGGTGGATATGTTGGGAGTGAAAAAGAACTCCAATATGATAGTCTGGGTTGGTTGGAATCTGTTAATGAACATTGGAAGCAGTTTGAACCACCCCCACCGATTGTACACACTGTTTTGATTGTCATTTACTCTGTGATGCTGATCTTTGGATGTGTGGGAAATGCTTTGGTGATTTTCCTCTTCTTCCGGTAAGTTATATAACTTTTTTGTAAATATGTTTTTGGCCTCACTTGCATCATTTTCTATGTATTTTAAGATAATGTTGCTCAAGTTGCTGTTTTAATGGCGTTTTTAAGTATTAATGCAAATTATATATAAAGTTTCCGAAAGCAATTCAACCGTTTTTTAATGCAATTTCTAAGAAATTAGCATCCTTGAACTAAAACTTTATGATAATAATTATTATTCATGATTCATGGTGCCGGTCCAGTCTCAATTGGTCAAATTGAGTCTTTAGGAGTTATGAATAATACAAGGTGTGTTTACATAAAACTATAAAACGAACATAGTGCTTACACAAATGCATCTGAAGAGAACATATAACTTTAGGAATAATTTATTTAACAATCAAAGTTCAGAATGGCTTTATTTATCATTCATTATATGACTTTATTTCAATAACACTTAAAATACTTCAAATTACCATGAAAAACTATTTATTCAATTCCACTTATTTCTTCTAAACCATTAATACCCATAATACTGGATTGTATTACTGATTTTACTGGTAACGAAGGCCGAAGTCGTGAAACTCTAAGTTACTTAGGTACAAGGGGTCAGAAACCGAGAATATTTTATCAGTACAAACTAGAGTTCCAGGATGCTTTTAATTTCCGACTCCTTCCATCATACCGATATCATTTCCAGAGGTACAGGAAACAAGATTTACAAGTATGTTTGTACACAGTAAACAGTATGAAGTGTTAGTTAATAATACTACTACTGATTGCATTGATTCTGAAACGAGCAAACAAACTTTACATTGGTTTCCCATTTCGTAGTATTTGAGTTGTAATATTTGTCAATTTAAAATTATTTGTATTTTACCTTTGCCTTAGAATATTTAGCTAAATACTAGGGACAAATTCATCTATAAACTTTCACCCATAGTCAAATCGATCAGCAGACTTTTTATGTTCACAGTTAACAGTGTTTTTACGTTTCAAATGAAAAAATAGAGGTGAAGTTAAGGGAATTGAGTTTAAGGTTTTATTTGGAACCAAAACTCATGGACAAAAAAGTCCAACTGTTGACAAAATTCGGCTTTTTCATTTCTCTTACAATTAAAGCTTAGTTAAGAGTGTGACTCTCTCCCATAGGTCTTTGCTCTCTCCCAATGAAAAAAAAAACAAATCAAAAGAAAAAAACAAAAATATTTCGACATAATCTGTTCAAAATGTTATTTGAACCGTGAGTTACGTGTGAAACAGAGTATAATGATAATTCCCAATTATGTTCATTACATGGTGTCATGTCATACTTATAATGAGGCACCTATTATGAAAAAGTAAGTCATAATCAGGCAACATGGACAAAGTTATATTGTGTATTGATCGTCCAAAACTTATTATTGTACTAATGATCATTTCGAGAGATTGGATTTCGTCAATCATAATATCCCTAATATGTCAAAGTTCATACTCAACTCTTTCGAAAACTTTCACCTTTTCACGTTGAGTGAAACGTGCCCAACATGGGCTTTCACTTGCTTTTTGTTCCAATTGTAAATTATGCTGGAGACTAAAAACTTTCTTCTGCATGTGAAATAAGTCATGATTCTCTTGAAAGTTTAGTCCATCATAATGTTCAGCTTAACCAATTCACTTCAGGATGGATTAAAATAAAGTGATAGGACATGGTAATTGATGTTACAACGTAACAAAGTTTTAGCCTGAAGAATGTCATGTCGTGTTATCCTTTGCTTATTATACAGAAATGACTTTAGTCTGAACTTGACCTTTCAATTGGATGAAATTAATACATGGTGTTACTTTGAACCATAACATACCAAGCCATAAATAAATGCTTTAAATTTGTATTTTGTATGTGTATTTTGTAGTTGATACTTAAATGATCCTTCATACTCCAGACAAAATTCTTCCTGACTGATGAAATATTATGATGTACACCGAATCCCCTTTATCACATTGTAAATTTTGATTTATAATGACTTTAATGTTCAGTTCTTCTTAGAATATTTTAAATTTCCAGACACTATGTACGCATATTTTGAATAAGCTTTATTCGTCTTATACTATCTGTTCCTACTGACCCTTTCTCTAAAAAGACTGACAGTTCAGGTTTCATGTATTTCAAAGAAATTACTTATAGAGTGTATACTTTCCATTTGTGAAAATTGCTTTGTATTTTAAAAATTAAATTAAAGTTTTTAATAGTATTTGGTACCAAAAACCATGCTTCTGAAGAAACTTTTAAAATGAAATACATAGTTCACAATTCGAATGTAAACTAAGCTCTAGTGTAAAAAAAAATTATCAAAAACTTTCTCTTTTAATGAAATTCGTTCAAAATGTAAATTAAACTCTAATGTAAAAAATGGTTACTTTAAAATTCTCAATGTTAAAATAACCGTTTCTATTTCCACGTAATTTTCAACCCACACAGTTTCTCTCAAGATGTTTTGAATTCCTTGACGTATTGGTATTAATACGACAATGATTGATGTCCCTTACGGCAAAAACTTGCTTAATTCCCCCTTTTGACTTTGAATAATCTTTAGAACGAATAAGCAGGTACTTAAGGCTTAACGTTTACTGAATATTATTAACCATATGTAACTACAGCATAGGACATAAATAGAGAAGCCACAAACTAACGTTAAATTAGATTAATTTAAGAATATACATAACATAAAGCCTCTATAAAAAGGCTTAACGTTTACAAAATATTTTTAACCATCTTTAACTACAGCATAGGTAATTATACGACACAAATAGAGTAGTCACAAACCAACGAAGATTAATTTAAGGATACACATAAAGCCTCTATAAAATATACAACTGTGGTTTTCCTAATAATGAACTTTTCACTTCATTTTGATTGAAACCAGAAGCTTAGTATACAATGATAAACTACATACTTTGCGAAATAAAGCCCACCCCCACATCACACTAACTATAAATATCCAGGTCAATCTGTTCATACACATATGCAATAATTAAATAAGAGCTAATTTATTGTGCAAAATACGTCACCTCAGGTACTCGACTGATTCCTTTTAATTAGTCATACCTATTTAATTTGAGAACCACTACCCCATGCAAATCAACGTGATATTAATTACGCATCATATGAATTTAACATCTATTAATATCCTTTTACCAAATCCCCATCAATTTGTTTACAGATCCCGTTCCTTGAGAAATCCTGCTAATTACCTCGTGCTAAACTTGGCCATAAGCGATTTCTTGATTCTGGGAACCAATCTTCCAGCTCTGATTTACAACAGCGTTCAACAAGGACCAGCTCTAGGCTCTATTGGTAAATCAAAATCCATGTATTTCAATTTATTTTAAAAATCTTTGTTAATTAGGGCACAGAAATGCATATAAGCATTACCCTTGGTCGTGGTATCTACCTATATCAGGGTGCATTTAAAGGTCAACCACAAGCTAATTAAATGGACATGCCTACCATCCACAAATTATACCGTCACATCCTTTTGAAATAATCCAAGTCAAGTCAAAAGCTATTTTCATACTTGACGAACTCCTCATCTAGATCAAAATAATGTCCATTTACTCAATTCTGCCTTCCAATTCTCTGTATGACAATGTAACGTAAAAACAACACAGTTCAAAACACTTTAATTATTTTACCAGAATTTCAACTCTTAAATAATAATACCTCTATCTATATTATGCTAAAGCTAAAGTATTTATAACAATACATTTTTAGCTTACACAATAATTGCATGATTAATGTTATTACAGGAAATTGAATCTTTTGATCATTTCAACATTGATAAATTGACATCCTCTTGTTAACCCACAGGGTGCCAAGCCTACGGGTTTTTAGCTGGTCTTTGCGGTACAACGACAATAATGACTTTGGCTGGGATAGCTGTAGATCGATATTACGTCATCGTGTTCCCCCTCACCCCGTTCAAAAGAGCGTCGAAGAGGTCAGCTCTTTCCATGATTTTTGGATCTTGGATCTACGCCTTGACATTCTCTGCATTACCACTTTTTGGAATCAATGCATATGTTCCAGAGGGGATACTAACTAGCTGCAGTTTTGATTACTTGGCTAATGATATTAAAAGCAGAATATTCATTTTTGTCTTTTTCCTTGCCGCATGGGTATTGCCTCTGTCAATCATTACATTCGCTTACATGAAGATCTACAGAACTGCTTGTAAGGCTGGAAGCACAGAGTTCTTTCAAGAGACGTATGCAAATGCAACAATGGGAACAAGAGTTTCTGAAATGCCTAGGTGTTTTAGAATTGGGTAAGTTTTTTTACATTTCGATGAGATACATTCTGCATAACAAATTATAATTAAATATAAATTATACATCTATTTTTATCTACATCTTAAATTAATTGAATTGATAATACTGCACTATAACTGCACTGCACAATAACATTAAACACCCCTAGTAGTCGATTATATCAAAATTAAAGTGCATAATAAGTAAGTATAAAACATCAAGGCAAAAAAATCGTAGAATATTTTTGGTTTAATATTTGGTATTGAATGACAGATGAAATTAAATTACGAATTTTTAAGAATTTTACAGAATTCACAAGTCAGTGTCATCTTGGTAAGAAACACAGCCAAAAGGCATTTCTTAAATTAACTTTATCATTCAAATTATTTTACTATACCGACAGAGAGTGATATTCTTTCAGTGTGTTCATCTCAAATCAAAGATTACAACTCAAAAGATGTAAACTGCTTAAAAGTTCAAATAAAAAATTCAAAGACCCGGAGCCGGAACTCTTGTCGGAATTACTTATCTTTATCTTTATTTGCTAGAATAAAAAGAACATAAAAGCTCTTAATGTAAATATTCGAAAAAATTAGACTCAGTTCTTATAAGAAATCTCCTCAACTGGATTCCTAGTCACGTTTCCATTGTATTTTTTTCCTTTTGATGATTTCCAACTCATGTTTCAAGTATTTGTAAAGGAAAAACTTTACATGATAAAGAAGTTGCAAAAACCCCAAAAAAAGGAAAATGGATCACAATTACCTAAATAGACACTGGCTGAAGGCACCTGTTGTCCAATACAAACGAAATGACTTAAAAACTAAAAGGAACTTTCACTTCCCACGTGTAATATGTCTCAGTAAAACGTAAATCCCACGTATTCGGTTATAATCCTAATTAAACAAAAGCTAACATCAGATTCAAAACTTTACTCCCATAGCAAACCACTGCTTACCTGTGTTGATTTACTTTTATCTCTATTCTTAGAAAATCTTTAAGCAAAGGGCGGACACAAATGAAAATCGCTAAAACAACCCTGATGGCAGTAAGCGTTTGGGTCCTTGCATGGACTCCTTATGCAATCCTAGCTCTTGTTGGAATCTTTGTGGGACCAAATAAATACCTCACCCCTATGGTATCTCTCATTCCGTCCTTAATTTGCAAATCCGCCAGCTGTATTAATCCCTTCGTGTATGCTCTCAGTCATCCAAAATTTCAACGGGAACTAAGCTACATTATAACAAGACTTGGATACTTTTCATTTTGTAACGGTACATCATATAATTTTCGTTCTAACATCGATTCGGCATCTTTTTCACCCGCTTCAATCCTCCTTTTGAGAACAGCTTCTAACAGGATTAGTAATAAAAATCGAAAATCCTACGGTAAAAAGGATTCAGAAGGTAATTCTCAAGTACAACAGGGTAGAAGAAGCTCTAATAGCATTCAAATCAAGACTTCCACAACTATGGTAGCTGTAAAAGTGAGGAATGAACCTTATGGAAAGCAGAATGTGAAATGCATCGCAACAAATGAAATTATCTTCACAAAGTAGGTTGTAGATAGTATGATTTAAGTAAGGTTGATACATTTTACGTGGGTTATGTAATAATAATAAATTTAATGCATTCCTAGAACATCTATTGAAACTAAAACTATGTGTGTATCTTTCGGTATTTGTCAGTGGGTTTCAAACATTTGTGACATATCATGCTGAAAATTAAATGTTCATAGTATATAGTACCTATAGCCATGTTCAATGATGTGATTTATCAGAGACTGTAACTTTTAAATGTAAATTTTCTGTAAGATTATTCATACGTATACGTACGTATCATTTACTTAAAATAGTTTTATCCGGTTTTTTGTCGTGTTTAGAAAGAATAAGTCATTCCAGAACGGATATTCGGCTCATTTTGGATATTCCTTTGTAAAACCGGTAAATCGGAATAAAATCGTGAATCATATACGTCAGCATAAGAACTTTCAAAAATAGTTCATGCAACTAAATAATTTTCCGGGTGGATTGTGTAGGATAAAAAGTCGGGTAAAGTGTATCAGAGTTTTTATGCTGCCAAGAGGATATTTATAAATATATTATAAAGCTTTTTAGTTCAATTCTGGAGGATGTACCTTTCAGAGCATTTTGATGTATTTTTTTCAATAGATTTTTTTCACGAATAAAACTTTTGCAATAGAATACAATTTTACATATAAAAGTCTGATTATTTATAGAGATTCAATATTTGTCTATATGCATTACGTATAATATTTTTATACTATTTTACTAGTTGTATCCAAGCTAAAAATAAAAACTGAACATCTCCTTCCAGTGTAAATTTGACGTGTTCTTTTATAATATTGTAATAAAATTGTGAAACTACAATTTTGTATGTATACCAAAATCCTATTGTGAAACGTAAGTTGTGTATGTAAACCAAATAGACTCAAAATACCCTTAAAAATATCCGATAAGAATATATGAGCTTATCTTTGTATTTAAATACAAATAAATCCTTCGTATTCTAAAACTTGTATCTATTTAAAATTTGTTTATAATTCGATTTTGTTGTAAAACTCAAGAATATCAAGTTGACTACTGTAAACTCAGCAGCTCTTGTTGTGAGATAAATAAAAATGTGAGCAAGAGCACGACTACGGATATAAGAACAGAAAATCCATGTCATGATCCTTCCTACAGGAAATGTGTTCAATTTCCTGAAATTGTAAATCTGCATAAGTTAAAATGTAATAGGTATTAAATTTTATGAATAAACCGATTGAAATGAATTAACATAACCCCTTATATGAATTGATACATTTAATTTAAACATTAAACACTTCGCTTGTGTTTTATAGCTTATCATTTCTAATATTTACCCAATTTATTTTCACTCCTTTCAACAAAAAAAATATTGATACAGATAATAATATTTAGGTCAAGTAATAAAATGCACGTGAAGATCGAAACATAAGTTGGCTGTTGAACGGTTAACAACTTCGTTCTGAGTCTTCTCTGCAGATAAAGTATAAAGGGATTCTTGAAACGTATAAGAGGTACATGTGTACAAGCTTATTCCACTGGCATATCTTATCTTTAAATTTGTTTATTTAATACATAACACATATCTTAAAAATTCATTAAATTTATAATATTTTGCCACTTGTACAGATCCGTTTTAAGTGTTATCAATCCGACTAGAAGATTTTTATCAGCTTGCCAGCTGCCGTTTTTGAAAGATAAATGCACGTTTCAAGCTACATGTACGTAACAAGGATGATGATTTTTAGGGGTTGATATCCGACCTTCGATGGTAATTGTGGTACAAAAGCTCAGTTCAAGGTCTGTCTTAGCGTATGTCTTTAACAATAATGTTACATTTATCCTTCCCTACGTCTACAGGGTATACATTAAGCTGACGAATAGTTGTTACAAGTTACAAGGCATGTGTTGTTTTAACGTTGACATTTCTGATTCTTCAATTATAAAACGCCACATTTTGATACATGTTGTCCCCATATTTGTAATTATGAAAGACTAACAGCCACATACACAATAAAAAATATTAAAGATACAATTGGAATTGAAAGACGAAGAGTATTGAAAACTTTTTCGGTAACTTTTTCTTTTTTCCCAATCTGAAAAACCAAAAGAAAATACCAATTCTTTAGAAAGTTTTATATAACTTACGTCAACAATTTCGTTTATAAAGAATCACTAGTTATACACGACCCATAGCAATTAAGCCCGAGTTGCACATATGTCACAAAACAACTATTACATTTGCTCATTAAAACATTTGAACTTGGCTTGCACTTTTGTTAAAAACATGTGAAGAAAAGTTAAGCATTATATGAATGAAAGTAATTCAATTAAGAAACCCTCGGCTATTGGGTTCACTAGTAATTGAAAATATCATCAATAAGCAACAGTTTAATTGAGTTAGCGAGCAAAAATAATTCCTAGTAAATCGTTGTATAAATTTAAAAAGCAGCTGTTACCAATTTCCCTGTGATCCTAGTCCATTCCAGGAAACACATTTGAAGTGACAAAACAAAATTGATGAGAACCACAAGTCCCATGAATCCAGTGGAAATGTCTAATCCAGTTACTGTACCAAATTTGGGCGTGGTAACAAAGTTTGTTTGCTTAATTATCACAATAAGCAGTAGATACAGTGCATTCACTGCAACTCTTAAAACATGGAATGCAAGCTTTGACTGCCAAGGCAGATGCTTTGAGACATCTTCATCTTCAGAATTTTCCCCACCATCCGTTTTATTTTGGGATGATGTTTTCTTATCTCCAAGCATGAAGAAAGTAAGGAAATAGGAAAGGATTGCAAAGATAAGTCCTGGAAGCAGTACACGGATGAGAATCCTTGAAGGACATCGTGACATTGTTATATCAACGTATGCAAAGGAGTATTCTCCGGTTGGGGTCTTTTTCCTATCGGAAGTCTGTTCTATGGACTTGAGCGTGTATTCAGGGTCGTATAAGGGAACATCTAAGGATATTATTCCATTCCAAATTAATACTAGATGAATTGTTGTGTAACCATCTGCAATTTAAACAAATATTTTGTTTTTCATTAAATTTATTAACAAGCTTCTAATTTTTTAAGAGAAATCAATCTAAAATGTCTTACTGGAACTAAATTGGATTTTACAAGTTTGACGGCCAAACGGGTACTTGAAAAAAGACATTGGACAATTAAGTCGTGCTGCAACTCTAAAATGTAAAAAAAGTCCAGTCTTTTTAAATAACTACCTAAATTTTTTAATATATTAGGGACTTTTCGTGACGTGACATGCATCAGTGTGAATGAAACAAATGCTGTTTAATAACCTTTCTGAAAAATCAAGAGTTCCATCCGGTTTTAGTTTAAGGGATCGGTCACTTTTTTGAGAATCTTGAGAATCTGCAGAGTTTACAATGGATACATGTGGAATCCATACCTCAGGGATTTGTTTCACAAAGACTGTTTCTCTTTCAACTAAATTCGCTAAGCGACTATCGACCCAAAATACCCGAAGGAGAAAGTCAACTGAGAGGGTTTGTTCATCTTCATCAACGTTTCGAATTGCAAGAATTTGCATAGAGACGTTTGCAACATCTGCAACTCCTCCATTGTTTGGACGAACTGAATGGTCATATTTGTCCGGTAATGATATTGCCGATGCTGTTGAGATTCTTTTGGAATTAAATAGAGAGTATTAATATGAGTTGTTTAAAAAGTATTGTCATCTTATTATTAGTATTGGTATAAATAAAAATAAGAAATCCAAATAACTTAAAGTTATCTATTTTACACACAACATTCAAACACACCTATCAGTAAATTAAAAATTTGTTGACTCTCTAAAGAAACTAATGGATGTTTCATTAAAAATCGTACTTTGTATGCAATTTTTTTGTACATTTGTTTTGCAAATGCTTAGGTGCCCCAAAAATACAAAAGATTTTTCTTAGGTTTTACGTAACCTATAAAATTAAGTGTAAGCTAAAAGCTTATAAAATGCTGAAATTGCTGATTATGAAACATAAAGAAAGAACGAAAGAAGTTATAAACTACTGATAATACAATATAAACAATTCAATTAACAACTACAAAATGAGATGATTTAAATAAACGAAGAAAAATTCTCAAGCCTGAAAATAGATTGAATTAAACCGGAAGAACTCACAACAACAAAAAGGACAATGCCGTCCGCCTCGTTTTAATATCTTTCATTCTGAATCAGAAATTGATACGCTTTGATCCTTTAAGAAATAAATTCACATCAATAATATGCAAGTTCACTTCACCAAAACCATCTATAATATCATTCTTTCTATGAATACTTGTTACTAATTAATGTTTATTATTAAACTGGCACAGTGGATGAAATTAATTCCAGAAATAATTAGCAAACGGTCCCTTCCATCCAGATTCTTTTCCAAGAATGAATATTCCTT
>JAQGAA010002133.1:0-13439 GCA_034696425.1 Isotoma viridis | reverse complement strand
ACAGGAACAGGCTCATATGTCAACTGATCATTTTCCTTTCTTCAAGTTTTATCTTTGAAGACACAATACATAAAAGAGTCCAAGACTCGAGAGACGAAGTAATAAAATAATGGTTTCTTTTCCAAGACTTTTTCAATCCAACTCAATTGACACGGTTCGGTCAGTTACATCTAAATTAAACGAAGTCACTTTTCCCAGTAAAAAAATCTTCTTGAGTTGTCCTACTTGATTCGATCAATTAACGGTTTTCACCCTTTTCACTTGTTGGTGATTTTATTTCCAAGAGATTTCCCTGTTCATCTCAAAATTTGTACATCCCAAAAGCAGGTTGCTTGTTGTAGTCTTGTATGTAGTTAAGTCATTCAGTATCCTGTTCCTATAAGGATTTTTGTTCTCTTGCATCGAAGATAGATTGGTTTTTAACACCACGCCATTTCTTGTTTTCAATCAATCTTTACGATGGTTCCAACCCTAAAAACAATAAAAAAATATGTAAAGGGACATGTCATCTGATTTATGCAATATGTATTATCATTATCCTCTTCTACAATCATTTGGCTAAAAAGACCACTCTCCCTAACTACATTTACTACATTAGCACACTACAAAAAACCGGAAGAAACTAGACTGGAATGTTATTAAAACCCCCTGGATGGAAGTTACTTGTTGTAAACTCTTCCAAGTCAAAGTGTGACTATGACTATATTCCAGGGAGACGTTGAATTTACAATGAAAAGTATTTGAGCATTAAAATACTTCAAAAATAATGTGTCGGCAAATTTTACAAATGAAATAAGAGGTCACCTAGTCTTTCAAATATAGTTGAGGATGAGGAAAGTGGACATTTATCTTGAAATTAAACCTCCCTACTGGTGGCTGGCGAGTACAATACAAGTTAAAAAATACTACAAATGTCCCATTTCATTAAAGTATCAGATAGTGCTTTTTCATATGAAGCTTATTTCATATTTCATATTGACATACAAAATTCAATACCTTCTTGAAGTATGCGTCTTTCTTGTCAAACTGACTTGAGCGTTGATGCTTTTATAAGATAATAAAATCTAAATTCTCTACACCGTATGTATTTACTGGAACGGAACAATAAGTTGAAAGCAATCTAAAATGATAAGCAATACCATAAAATCTATACGTTAACCAATAATTGCATGTCTATTCTATCATCACATACACAAGACTGAAGATGAGATTTAATCAACGAAAATTACTAATATATCCAAGGAATTTAGAACATTTTGCACGGAAGATTGATGAATCACTCTAACCTTTACTTTGTTCGTCATTATCACCCTCATATAAATAAGCCCATAAAATCTAGCCCTAACCCACGGTCTAACACTCATAGGTTAAACTATAGTTGATAGGAATAACCTGTACTCAAATCCTAACCGTAATGGTTGTCATTATGGTTTCACATTTCAAAGATCTCTCCACTCAACCCAAAAGTCAACCGTCGCCAACAAACTACCCGTTGAAGCGTTCAATCAGTCAACAAGGAGTTAGTACTGAGTACTGTGAGTGAGTACATGAGTCCAATTCAAATCAGCATCCACTGATTCTAAGGGAAGTTTGAGTTTGAGAGTTTGTGGCATGAATTTCCATGCCAAGCCCAGAACTATCACAATCACACCGAACCTGGTTATGAGATGGGTTTTCCACACTTCGCATTCTTCTCTCAAGTAGTATTGAAAGTCGAACAAACGTGCAAACCTGGATGAAATGAAACAATAGAATAGGACAGGAGAGTGCTATTCGACAGCTATGAGAATGTCCCAAGAGAATATTACAACTGCCAAAACCATTATTATGGCTATTAGAAAGCCTATCCACTATCTTTGTTGGCATTCCTTTCTCTTTCTCTCTCTTGCTTTCATCATGCTGATAGATGTCTTCTTTCCACTTCAATTTCATCATATAACTTCTTGTGTAGTTCTTCCACAGAGCTTAACATCTATACGGACTCAATTGACTATCTGAAAACTTCATCCACTGATTCTAAGGGAAGTTTGAGTTTGAGAGTTTGTGGCATGAATTTCCATGCCAAGCCCAGAACTATCACAATCACACCGAACCTGGTTATGAGATGGGTTTTCCACACTTCGCATTCTTCTCTCAAGTAGTATTGAAAGTCGAACAAACGTGCAAACCTGGATGAAATGAAACAATAGAATAGGACAGGAGAGTGCTATTCGACAGCTATGAGAATGTCCCAAGAGAATATTACAACTGCCAAAACCATTATTATGGCTATTAGAAAGCCTATCCACTATCTTTGTTGGCATTCCTTTCTCTTTCTCTCTCTTGCTTTCATCATGCTGATAGATGTCTTCTTTCCACTTCAATTTCATCATATAACTTCTTGTGTAGTTCTTCCACAGAGCTTAACATCTATACGGACTCAATTGACTATCTGAAAACTTCATTTTGTCCAGGATGAAAATGATGAAATACGCCTCATCACATTCCCTAAGTCACAGCCTAATTAGATTCATTCATCTATATTTTATTTGATTTACCAGAATATTGCTGATTGTGCTGTCGGTTTTTACCTGACTTATTCTTATCATTCCACCTATTGAAAACTTTTTCTTTACGATACTTGTATTTATTATTATTTTAAAATTACATGGTTTTTTAACCCAACAAAATATGTACACGAGTAAGCAAATAATTTTTAGTTTCATTCATTTTAACCAACGCCAACTTCCGGTGTTGAAGGGAAGAAAGGACAAGTACCCAAATGAAATTTCCAGCATATCCTTAACTTCCTCAAGCTCAAGCCTCAACTTTTCATTAAATTAGAATGAAGACTGTCTACGAAAGATATATTTGCCCTTCTGAGAAATGTTTTTACAACTAGTATCAACCTAGGGCACTAGGCCAATATCCTTTATCTAAGTTTTTCATGGAATAGGAGTTGTTCGTCGAAGAGAAATGACACAAAAGAGTTAGGCGGAAATCCGACTGCCAAGCAAGCCTAAAATTGAACCAAGAAGACACAGGTGAGGGTGAAAGGTGTAAGAAAACGAGATATGTTTTACGTGCATGGATTACAGTGAAAATTCTTGCGAAATAAAGTTGAGACTCCTTTTAGAAAGCTTGCATGCAAAGCTTAAGCCGACTTCTGATCCTTCCTTCTGTTATATCATGTACATCCAGTGACTTTACTCTTGTTTACAAAGAACTACTTTCGGGCTTTATTATTACCTTTACTCTACTGTGTAGCTCGAACATAAGCGTCAAGCTCAAGAAGACTGTGTTAGCTCACTTTCGAAAATTCCAAATGGGACATTCCATCCACATTCAATCCAATCTCCTGTATGAAATTCCAGTCTAGTGGAAAAACTCTCTTTTTGACAGTCGTGAACACAACACTTTGGCCAATCTGAAATGTAATGCGATGGAGCGTTCACAGATGCGAAATGTAGTCACCCAAAAGTCACAGAATCGCCGGTTCATTAACTTACTACCAATCTTTCAAACAAAAACACCAAAAGTGTAACGACGCAACGTCCGATAACCTTCTATCCCTTATTCTATGACCCCATGATGTCATTCATGAATGCTTCCCATATGCAAGGATCTCTAAAAAAAACTTAGTGTATAAACGAAGATAAGCGCATGGAATAAAATCTGATATTAGATGTAACCTGTCTCACTACTGGATAGTCAAAGTTGGAAGTTGGTGTGGAATAAGGAATGAAAGGATTAATTTCTTTCTCCTTTCTTTTTCTCTTTTACGTACGTGTGGGAACTACATATTCCCAAGTCTTGTAGAAAACGCACAAATAACACACTTTCCCTCTTGCACCTACTATTATTTCACTATAAAACAAAATTCCTAACCTCAACGAAATACAAGGAATACTACATACTATGCATTTTGACGATAGAAGAGAGAACTCATCCAGAAGTTAAAAAGCTAACTCAAGCACTTTTTTTGTACACAATAAACATAAAATAGAGAAAGCAGAAAAACCTTGTCTGCCTAAACCAATTTCTCTTGTTTTCTGACTGGGGAATTTTTATCGTGATTTTACCTTATGAAATTCTTACGACTCACGAGGTCCTTAACGACTACAAGGAAATTGGAGATCCAAGATATATAAGAATAAAATATCAGACATTGAGACTGCAATATGCCACTAGCTAGCACTTTTATATTGAAGGACAACAAACATGCATTGAAGCACATCACTACATGAAAAAAAACCAACCATGGCAAGGCAGGTTACCTATACTTCATCATCGTCCTGTTCGTCATTGCCAGGCTTTTCTCAGAAATAGTGTACACACATCGTACTTCATATCTTGCACTCTTACTTTTCGTATTACTTTCTAAGCCTTTCTTTGATGTCTCTGAAGAACACGAAAACCAGAGGTATCCATAAAAGGAAGAGAGATAGCAAAAAATAGATACCAACAACCAAGAACGAAGGATGTTTAATACCATGCTGCGAGATGATTATTACTTTAGCATTATGACGATGATGATGATGATATATAAAATGTAATACTTTTTACCTGCCTTGAAGCAAGAAAGTGAAAGAAGAGAGAGGAGAAAGTATCAATCCATTTGCTATTAAAGAAATGAAACGGATCAAGAGTAGTGCAAGTGCATGGTATAAGATAAGTGTATGAGTTCCAATTCCAAAGTTTCGATTGGTTTCCCCCTTCCCCTCTTCTGTCCTTTCATAACATCATAAACTATCCATCTTCTTACCACTACATAGTAGTAGTAACTGTTTTAGTCCTACATATTACTTATTACGTGCATCCCTCAAGCAATATTTCTAATGCTTTAAATCTCAACAGAAATATACCCTTCTCATATTCTTATTCTACGATTTGCAGATTTAACAAACTAACAAGTAGATTTATCTCCTGACACCGAACCGAAGAATCTCTTCTCCTGTCAAGCAAAGTATACCAGAATGAATCTCGATAGAAGTAAAAAAAAAAAGAAATCTTCAGCACAAATCCAACTACTTGGAGCAACTAGAAGAGAAGAGAAGACCAGCAAACCCGAACAAAGTCTAACGGTTGGAATATTACGGGAGTCTTTGATACAACAAAAACAGATAGACGACATGGAATGAATCGCAGTAATTTTTCTTAGCCATGGTGGTAAAACAAATGAAGAAATGAAGATACCATTACTTTAAGTTCACTTAAACTAATATTTCACTTTGTGTAGATGCTCTTAAAATTACATATCTATGTAACCCAGATTACAGATGCTTCAGCAATTTACTCAAGTTTCATGCAAAAGATAAAAGACAAGCAATAAGTCTACCAATACTTAAGGTACCTTCTGTTTATGTATTAAAATCCACAATTCCTTTGAACTAGACTAACTTCAAGTAAGCAATTCTCTCAAGTCAAAGTTTAACTCACTCACCCCCTTTGCTCAGTTTTCCATCCATTAATCCAGTAAAAGGACAGGCAATTACATGCGATGATGAATTGAATCACGACTAATGGATATAATATTATTAATGATAAGACGATCAAGGATACAAACTCCAAGAGATTTAACAAAGTACCGGCAAGAGACACAGCTTTTTTTATTTCACGTTTAAGTTCCTCTACAACTATATGCAAACACTTTAACTCTCACTTAAGAATTTCAAGAAAGCCGATGAGAGTTTTTGGTTCTAAGAACATCTTATAACGTTTTTAATTAACATGCACTTTCAATTTTGCTACTTTTCATAGAATTAACGATTCAAGTTATAGCAAAAATGTAAAAACACAAGCCAGGCTATACCAGGCATGCAGAAAACAACGAACTTGGAAGGAACACAGAGACACCGTATGATAAACAGTGGTTGTAAGGATTAGATGATAGAATATACGGTAAAACAGGGAAAGGAATAACAACAAGAGATAGCTAAGAGAGAGACAGAAAAGGAATAAAGTGAGAGAGGAGTGAGGCATGAACACGGTCTGAGAAGTGAACAGAATACAACTTTCTCTGAATGTGTAGAATGGAAATCCCGTTAAAATTCTACCCTACCACTTACCCTCCCGAGAAGGAAACCCGAAGGGGTCCGAAAAGCTAAGTCGAATCAAAGGGTGAGTGAACACACTAAAAGGAAAGAAGTAAAGAAAGGGCCAGCATTCAGCATCAAGCAATGTACATAAAGCTGAATGTATTGTAGTAGCACTAGGTAGTAGTATGTAGTACCCGGGAGATGATACATCTAAAACTGGGTCCGGGATATCACCGCCATGTCACAGACCTACCACCACAACCCACCACCGCTATCATTACTAATGCAGCCTACTACTAACAACTTCCTCCCTTGCATTACCACTACTACTACGAACGAACTTCCACCCCATATATAAGGTGGGCATATAGCATTAGATGCATAATTATATGAGTGAACAATCCACACTAAAACTGAACATGAAAGACAATTTTTTTTTAGTTTTTGTCCCTCTTCTTACCTAGCAAAGACCTTATTATTATTACCCTTGCCACATAATACTAAAAATGCTACCAAAAATGTCTAATTCTTTCAGATGTAAGTAAACACTCACTAATCTTAATAACACTGCTACTGCTACTTCTTATTCAGCATGATAGGAAAACTCTAGGCTTTTTTATCGTTATTCTGTACATTCTTTCCCCAAGCCTTTTCTTGTGAAATGTCCGTATGGCATTCTCCTCACATTTACTTTTTTCTTGTATTATAGGTTAGGACAAAGCACAAGTAAAAGAATTAAGGATTTCAGTCTTGCTTTAAGAATACACAATACATGTTACTAAAACATTGATATTTGAATTCATATTGGTTCATGCAGAATAAGAAGTAGCAGTAGCAGTGTTATTAAGATTAGTGAGTGTTTACTTACATCTGAAAGAATTAGACATTTTTGGTAGCATTTTTAGTATTATGTGGCAAGGGTAATAATAATAAGGTCTTTGCTAGGTAAGAAGAGGGACAAAAACTAAAAAAAAATTGTCTTTCATGTTCAGTTTTAGTGTGGATTGTTCACTCATATAATTATGCATCTAATGCTATATGCCCACCTTATATATGGGGTGGAAGTTCGTTCGTAGTAGTAGTGGTAATGCAAGGGAGGAAGTTGTTAGTAGTAGGCTGCATTAGTAATGATAGCGGTGGTGGGTTGTGGTGGTAGGTCTGTGACATGGCGGTGATATCCCGGACCCAGTTTTAGATGTATCATCTCCCGGGTACTACATACTACTACCTAGTGCTACTACAATACATTCAGCTTTATGTACATTGCTTGATGCTGAATGCTGGCCCTTTCTTTACTTCTTTCCTTTTAGTGTGTTCACTCACCCTTTGATTCGACTTAGCTTTTCGGACCCCTTCGGGTTTCCTTCTCGGGAGGGTAAGTGGTAGGGTAGAATTTTAACGGGATTTCCATTCTACACATTCAGAGAAAGTTGTATTCTGTTCACTTCTCAGACCGTGTTCATGCCTCACTCCTCTCTCACTTTATTCCTTTTCTGTCTCTCTCTTAGCTATCTCTTGTTGTTATTCCTTTCCCTGTTTTACCGTATATTCTATCATCTAATCCTTACAACCACTGTTTATCATACGGTGTCTCTGTGTTCCTTCCAAGTTCGTTGTTTTCTGCATGCCTGGTATAGCCTGGCTTGTGTTTTTACATTTTTGCTATAACTTGAATCGTTAATTCTATGAAAAGTAGCAAAATTGAAAGTGCATGTTAATTAAAAACGTTATAAGATGTTCTTAGAACCAAAAACTCTCATCGGCTTTCTTGAAATTCTTAAGTGAGAGTTAAAGTGTTTGCATATAGTTGTAGAGGAACTTAAACGTGAAATAAAAAAAGCTGTGTCTCTTGCCGGTACTTTGTTAAATCTCTTGGAGTTTGTATCCTTGATCGTCTTATCATTAATAATATTATATCCATTAGTCGTGATTCAATTCATCATCGCATGTAATTGCCTGTCCTTTTACTGGATTAATGGATGGAAAACTGAGCAAAGGGGGTGAGTGAGTTAAACTTTGACTTGAGAGAATTGCTTACTTGAAGTTAGTCTAGTTCAAAGGAATTGTGGATTTTAATACATAAACAGAAGGTACCTTAAGTATTGGTAGACTTATTGCTTGTCTTTTATCTTTTGCATGAAACTTGAGTAAATTGCTGAAGCATCTGTAATCTGGGTTACATAGATATGTAATTTTAAGAGCATCTACACAAAGTGAAATATTAGTTTAAGTGAACTTAAAGTAATGGTATCTTCATTTCTTCATTTGTTTTACCACCATGGCTAAGAAAAATTACTGCGATTCATTCCATGTCGTCTATCTGTTTTTGTTGTATCAAAGACTCCCGTAATATTCCAACCGTTAGACTTTGTTCGGGTTTGCTGGTCTTCTCTTCTCTTCTAGTTGCTCCAAGTAGTTGGATTTGTGCTGAAGATTTCTTTTTTTTTTTACTTCTATCGAGATTCATTCTGGTATACTTTGCTTGACAGGAGAAGAGATTCTTCGGTTCGGTGTCAGGAGATAAATCTACTTGTTAGTTTGTTAAATCTGCAAATCGTAGAATAAGAATATGAGAAGGGTATATTTCTGTTGAGATTTAAAGCATTAGAAATATTGCTTGAGGGATGCACGTAATAAGTAATATGTAGGACTAAAACAGTTACTACTACTATGTAGTGGTAAGAAGATGGATAGTTTATGATGTTATGAAAGGACAGAAGAGGGGAAGGGGGAAACCAATCGAAACTTTGGAATTGGAACTCATACACTTATCTTATACCATGCACTTGCACTACTCTTGATCCGTTTCATTTCTTTAATAGCAAATGGATTGATACTTTCTCCTCTCTCTTCTTTCACTTTCTTGCTTCAAGGCAGGTAAAAAGTATTACATTTTATATATCATCATCATCATCGTCATAATGCTAAAGTAATAATCATCTCGCAGCATGGTATTAAACATCCTTCGTTCTTGGTTGTTGGTATCTATTTTTTGCTATCTCTCTTCCTTTTATGGATACCTCTGGTTTTCGTGTTCTTCAGAGACATCAAAGAAAGGCTTAGAAAGTAATACGAAAAGTAAGAGTGCAAGATATGAAGTACGATGTGTGTACACTATTTCTGAGAAAAGCCTGGCAATGACGAACAGGACGATGATGAAGTATAGGTAACCTGCCTTGCCATGGTTGGTTTTTTTTCATGTAGTGATGTGCTTCAATGCATGTTTGTTGTCCTTCAATATAAAAGTGCTAGCTAGTGGCATATTGCAGTCTCAATGTCTGATATTTTATTCTTATATATCTTGGATCTCCAATTTCCTTGTAGTCGTTAAGGACCTCGTGAGTCGTAAGAATTTCATAAGGTAAAATCACGATAAAAATTCCCCAGTCAGAAAACAAGAGAAATTGGTTTAGGCAGACAAGGTTTTTCTGCTTTCTCTATTTTATGTTTATTGTGTACAAAAAAAGTGCTTGAGTTAGCTTTTTAACTTCTGGATGAGTTCTCTCTTCTATCGTCAAAATGCATAGTATGTAGTATTCCTTGTATTTCGTTGAGGTTAGGAATTTTGTTTTATAGTGAAATAATAGTAGGTGCAAGAGGGAAAGTGTGTTATTTGTGCGTTTTCTACAAGACTTGGGAATATGTAGTTCCCACACGTACGTAAAAGAGAAAAAGAAAGGAGAAAGAAATTAATCCTTTCATTCCTTATTCCACACCAACTTCCAACTTTGACTATCCAGTAGTGAGACAGGTTACATCTAATATCAGATTTTATTCCATGCGCTTATCTTCGTTTATACACTAAGTTTTTTTTAGAGATCCTTGCATATGGGAAGCATTCATGAATGACATCATGGGGTCATAGAATAAGGGATAGAAGGTTATCGGACGTTGCGTCGTTACACTTTTGGTGTTTTTGTTTGAAAGATTGGTAGTAAGTTAATGAACCGGCGATTCTGTGACTTTTGGGTGACTACATTTCGCATCTGTGAACGCTCCATCGCATTACATTTCAGATTGGCCAAAGTGTTGTGTTCACGACTGTCAAAAAGAGAGTTTTTCCACTAGACTGGAATTTCATACAGGAGATTGGATTGAATGTGGATGGAATGTCCCATTTGGAATTTTCGAAAGTGAGCTAACACAGTCTTCTTGAGCTTGACGCTTATGTTCGAGCTACACAGTAGAGTAAAGGTAATAATAAAGCCCGAAAGTAGTTCTTTGTAAACAAGAGTAAAGTCACTGGATGTACATGATATAACAGAAGGAAGGATCAGAAGTCGGCTTAAGCTTTGCATGCAAGCTTTCTAAAAGGAGTCTCAACTTTATTTCGCAAGAATTTTCACTGTAATCCATGCACGTAAAACATATCTCGTTTTCTTACACCTTTCACCCTCACCTGTGTCTTCTTGGTTCAATTTTAGGCTTGCTTGGCAGTCGGATTTCCGCCTAACTCTTTTGTGTCATTTCTCTTCGACGAACAACTCCTATTCCATGAAAAACTTAGATAAAGGATATTGGCCTAGTGCCCTAGGTTGATACTAGTTGTAAAAACATTTCTCAGAAGGGCAAATATATCTTTCGTAGACAGTCTTCATTCTAATTTAATGAAAAGTTGAGGCTTGAGCTTGAGGAAGTTAAGGATATGCTGGAAATTTCATTTGGGTACTTGTCCTTTCTTCCCTTCAACACCGGAAGTTGGCGTTGGTTAAAATGAATGAAACTAAAAATTATTTGCTTACTCGTGTACATATTTTGTTGGGTTAAAAAACCATGTAATTTTAAAATAATAATAAATACAAGTATCGTAAAGAAAAAGTTTTCAATAGGTGGAATGATAAGAATAAGTCAGGTAAAAACCGACAGCACAATCAGCAATATTCTGGTAAATCAAATAAAATATAGATGAATGAATCTAATTAGGCTGTGACTTAGGGAATGTGATGAGGCGTATTTCATCATTTTCATCCTGGACAAAATGAAGTTTTCAGATAGTCAATTGAGTCCGTATAGATGTTAAGCTCTGTGGAAGAACTACACAAGAAGTTATATGATGAAATTGAAGTGGAAAGAAGACATCTATCAGCATGATGAAAGCAAGAGAGAGAAAGAGAAAGGAATGCCAACAAAGATAGTGGATAGGCTTTCTAATAGCCATAATAATGGTTTTGGCAGTTGTAATATTCTCTTGGGACATTCTCATAGCTGTCGAATAGCACTCTCCTGTCCTATTCTATTGTTTCATTTCATCCAGGTTTGCACGTTTGTTCGACTTTCAATACTACTTGAGAGAAGAATGCGAAGTGTGGAAAACCCATCTCATAACCAGGTTCGGTGTGATTGTGATAGTTCTGGGCTTGGCATGGAAATTCATGCCACAAACTCTCAAACTCAAACTTCCCTTAGAATCAGTGGATGAAGTTTTCAGATAGTCAATTGAGTCCGTATAGATGTTAAGCTCTGTGGAAGAACTACACAAGAAGTTATATGATGAAATTGAAGTGGAAAGAAGACATCTATCAGCATGATGAAAGCAAGAGAGAGAAAGAGAAAGGAATGCCAACAAAGATAGTGGATAGGCTTTCTAATAGCCATAATAATGGTTTTGGCAGTTGTAATATTCTCTTGGGACATTCTCATAGCTGTCGAATAGCACTCTCCTGTCCTATTCTATTGTTTCATTTCATCCAGGTTTGCACGTTTGTTCGACTTTCAATACTACTTGAGAGAAGAATGCGAAGTGTGGAAAACCCATCTCATAACCAGGTTCGGTGTGATTGTGATAGTTCTGGGCTTGGCATGGAAATTCATGCCACAAACTCTCAAACTCAAACTTCCCTTAGAATCAGTGGATGCTGATTTGAATTGGACTCATGTACTCACTCACAGTACTCAGTACTAACTCCTTGTTGACTGATTGAACGCTTCAACGGGTAGTTTGTTGGCGACGGTTGACTTTTGGGTTGAGTGGAGAGATCTTTGAAATGTGAAACCATAATGACAACCATTACGGTTAGGATTTGAGTACAGGTTATTCCTATCAACTATAGTTTAACCTATGAGTGTTAGACCGTGGGTTAGGGCTAGATTTTATGGGCTTATTTATATGAGGGTGATAATGACGAACAAAGTAAAGGTTAGAGTGATTCATCAATCTTCCGTGCAAAATGTTCTAAATTCCTTGGATATATTAGTAATTTTCGTTGATTAAATCTCATCTTCAGTCTTGTGTATGTGATGATAGAATAGACATGCAATTATTGGTTAACGTATAGATTTTATGGTATTGCTTATCATTTTAGATTGCTTTCAACTTATTGTTCCGTTCCAGTAAATACATACGGTGTAGAGAATTTAGATTTTATTATCTTATAAAAGCATCAACGCTCAAGTCAGTTTGACAAGAAAGACGCATACTTCAAGAAGGTATTGAATTTTGTATGTCAATATGAAATATGAAATAAGCTTCATATGAAAAAGCACTATCTGATACTTTAATGAAATGGGACATTTGTAGTATTTTTTAACTTGTATTGTACTCGCCAGCCACCAGTAGGGAGGTTTAATTTCAAGATAAATGTCCACTTTCCTCATCCTCAACTATATTTGAAAGACTAGGTGACCTCTTATTTCATTTGTAAAATTTGCCGACACATTATTTTTGAAGTATTTTAATGCTCAAATACTTTTCATTGTAAATTCAACGTCTCCCTGGAATATAGTCATAGTCACACTTTGACTTGGAAGAGTTTACAACAAGTAACTTCCATCCAGGGGGTTTTAATAACATTCCAGTCTAGTTTCTTCCGGTTTTTTGTAGTGTGCTAATGTAGTAAATGTAGTTAGGGAGAGTGGTCTTTTTAGCCAAATGATTGTAGAAGAGGATAATGATAATACATATTGCATAAATCAGATGACATGTCCCTTTACATATTTTTTTATTGTTTTTAGGGTTGGAACCATCGTAAAGATTGATTGAAAACAAGAAATGGCGTGGTGTTAAAAACCAATCTATCTTCGATGCAAGAGAACAAAAATCCTTATAGGAACAGGATACTGAATGACTTAACTACATACAAGACTACAACAAGCAACCTGCTTTTGGGATGTACAAATTTTGAGATGAACAGGGAAATCTCTTGGAAATAAAATCACCAACAAGTGAAAAGGGTGAAAACCGTTAATTGATCGAATCAAGTAGGACAACTCAAGAAGATTTTTTTACTGGGAAAAGTGACTTCGTTTAATTTAGATGTAACTGACCGAACCGTGTCAATTGAGTTGGATTGAAAAAGTCTTGGAAAAGAAACCATTATTTTATTACTTCGTCTCTCGAGTCTTGGACTCTTTTATGTATTGTGTCTTCAAAGATAAAACTTGAAGAAAGGAAAATGATCAGTTGACATATGAGCCTGTTCCTGT
>JAQGAA010002132.1:0-13440 GCA_034696425.1 Isotoma viridis | reverse complement strand
TAAATATTACATTATGTCACAAAGGAGAATGTGATGGAAAAACACCTTGCGTTACTCCAACCACTGAAACTCCCCAAGAAGGATAAAATAAAAAACCACAAAACTGCCGAACTTTAGTTTTTAATTTGTTAATAAATAACGGAGTTTTTATCAAGAAAACATCAATTTACATCAAATGTAAACATTTTACAAGTAGTTTTATTTCCTGGTAGTGCATGTTCTTCCGCTTATATTCAGAAGTTATACTTAAAAAATTAACTCCAATCAGTTAATTCATTAATACTTAATATATGTATATTAATTATAGACGATTTGAACATAAAACCCGGTGGTTATTTCAATACTGTTACAATTATACTATAACGTACAATAATTGTGTTTATTGCCCTACTGACTAACAAAAGTTAAATAACAATAAATAATACAATTAAAAAACAAGAAAGACAATTGTAATTAAACTTACATCATATCAGATTGCATTGCATTATTATGGTGCTAATCCCCAATACTCCTTAATGAATTGTGAACCTACTTCACCAATCACTGTACAAGCAGCTTGTATATTACTTGAAACAATATTAGGCATGATACTAGCATCAATCACACGGAGTCTTTCAGTTCCGATTACATTTAATCTAGCATCAACTACTGCATTGGGATCATCAACTCTGCCCATTGAACAAGTAGAAGAGTGATGATAAACACTGAGGGTGTAATGGCGAAGATAACATTCCCAATAAGCATCACTATCGAACTCTTGGTCCTTGCAGCTTGGAAATGGACGTTCAGAGAGCTTAGCTCCTATTTCTTGAAATGTCTTTGTGTTTTTGACTAAATTCTGGGCTTTCCTTATACCTAAAATTTCAAATAAAAATTAATTTGAAACCAAGCCAAACCAAAAGAGTTTTTTTTTTTCAAACAAAAAATTATTATTATTGAAGGCAAAATTATTTTACCTTCAATTGTTAACCGAATATCTTCAGGATCTTTATAGTAGTTAGGATTAATTAACGGGGGAACATTTGGGTCAGCACTTGCCAACTGTATCTCACCCCTGGACTTTGGTCTACTTGCAATTGACATTATATGAAAAGAATCCTTATTAAACACAGGTTCATAAAATTCTTCTGCAATTTCTGTCTTTAAATTGTAAACTCTAGCAAGAGTAGCGATTGCTTCTTTGTCTTTTGGTATCCCAAGTAGAATTAGTTGAATATCGGGCCAAGTTATTCCATTGATTTTTCCATACAGTAGAGATTGATTTGAAGCAACAAATCCAGAAGCCATAACCCCAGCGTTTGTTAATGGGCCCTTTCCACTAGCAATGTACTGAAGAAGATCTGAAGGACCTGAGTCTCTTGCAGGGAGATAAGTTAGATGTTGTCCATTTACAGGCTCTACTGTGAAAGGCCCTACTAAACCTATAACATGATCTTGTAAATTTTGACCAACTCCTGGTAAATTTAGTCTTGGTTGCACCTGAAAATTAAAATGGGAAATCTAAAAGTAGAAATCATAGTTGCACTTCATACCAGAAAAAATTACATTAATCGTTAACAATAAAGTACCCCAACAGATTGAAGATGATTTGGTTCTCCTATTCCACTTAACATTAAAATTTTAGGTGACCCAACAGTACCAGCACTAAGAATAACCTCTTTGGTGACTTGAGCTATATAACGAATCCCACCACGCTCATATTCTACTCCATAGGCAAGGTTATTCGATCCTTTGAATAAAACCTATCAACGCCAGTTTCAAACAATACTTTAAAAAATTCTCATCAACAGATATAGTCAAAGCAAGAGTGTTACTTTCATTGATTGACAGTATTGACACATAAAAGCACACATTTTGACAAGACAATGTCATAACTGTCCAAAGGCATTTCATGAAAAAGTTGAGTAAAAAGTAAAGAGAGTAAATAAATATTACTTTAATAATGCGATCAAATGTTAAGAAAATAAATTACTTTAGTGACCAATGAGTATTTTCTTATTGTCAGTCTGTCAGCTCGAGTGTTTCTAATCGGTTGGATGAACGCATTATATGCCCCCCATCGCTGCCCTCTTTTTTGATTGAAAATGTGCTCATTAAAACCTAGTGAGTATAAAAGGTCAAGATTGAATTAGTTTTTTTAAATCTTTAACAAGATCAATCCACCATGATACAAATATAAACGTATAAATGCATGCTTCAAAGGTGCTAGGATCAATTGTTACTTATTTCTTATTATAATTAACAGTTTTCCTTGCATGAATAAGCAAGCACTCTAGAATAGAACCAAAATCTTTTTGGGACTAAATTACAATGCATGCATAGTTTAGTATACATTTTTATAAATATGACTTTTTTAAATCTTTATGAAGCCACCGACCTTCTTGATATGGCGCATTTTGATCCAAAATAGGAAAACCCAGCTCTTGAGCAGCTCTCAGAAAATATTTCACAATTGGATTATACGATGCAGGTGATAAAGTAACTTCTCCATCGTATCCATGAAATGTGGCTGAAATGGTCCAAAACTAAGCGTAAGAATCATTACTGCTTAATTTTTAAGCTAATCTTATTCAATATATAATTGACATACAATCTCCTTCACCAGTGAATGTTTCAGACTTTTTAAAAAAAGGGAGTAATTCATCAAAACTCCATCTTTCCTCTCCAGTTACTGTTGCAATAAAAGTATAGAATATGTATTAGACTAACATTTTAATAAAAATTGCATGAATTTTACTGATTTTTTTTTACCAGTAGCCCAGTTATCGTAGTCAAAAGGATGACCACGAAGCCATACCATAAAATTTAGATTACTCGTACCTCCAAGACTTTTACCACGGGGCCAGTAGCTAGACTGTAAAAGTTAAATGATTTAACATTAGATTTCATTTTTATGTACTTTTATCCGATATTACATTTAATCACAGACAATGAGCATCCAGGCAAATCTTAATAAAATTATTTTACTGCACACTGCACGTGAAATTAACAATAATTGGATGTTCAAGTTTTTTATCTCAAAACCACACATTTCTAACTACTGATCTTAATCATACAGATTATATTTATTTAGAAACTCACCTGGTTATATAACGAAAAACAAGAGTATTTCTGTGGCACACTATAAAAGTTCCAATCAAGATTTGGATTACCAAGCATCAAGGGGGCCATTAAAGGTACACTCTGCAAAGGAAACGGTTCTCCACCTGCTTCCAAGAGGAGAATTCGAAATTTCTCGCTTAATCTATTTGCAACTACACTTCCGGTGGAACCAGATCCAACTAAAATTTAAGTTCCAAAAAATTACATCAGCAAATTCAAATTAAATACAAATTCAGAATTCAGATCTGATTTTCACCGAAAATAGATTCTTACCAACAATAAAATCATACGTTTCATCATTCCTTACTGTATGAATTCGATCTGCTAAATTGTCTAATCTTGAATACTCATTAATAATAAATGGTAAAATGGCCATGCCACTAGTAAGGAGGATGGTCATTAAGGCCATCGACACAGGGTTTGGAGCAGTTAGTATCGTAATTGCCATTTTAGGGATTTTTGTTAAAAAAAACTTCACAAAAAACTTTTTTTTATTAAACACTCAGTCTCACAGGGGACCGGTATGTAAAGTCACAACTAAACTAACTACAAGATCTATCACGACTTCACGACATTAAGGATGACATTGTGATAAGTCAGTCCCTTGATTGTAACACTGGTTTCATCCTTATCAAACCAATAAATCTTGAATCTCAAAAAGTGTCAAACCCAACAAACCTTTTTATTAGACTTCCGCTCAGAGTCTCGGCAAAGTTGAAACTGATGACTTTTCGAATACCAAGACATTGAAGCATTATTATTCGCCTTGATAATAAATTTAATAATAGTATGTGCGTTGAATTGACACAAGAAACTGTTATCTGCAATAAATATAATGATAATAACTATTGATGCAAAAGTTATGCTAACCCCTTTCTATTTATCATTTTATTTATTAATAAGGTGCTACATTTGCAACAATGAGCTACATACACGCTATCCCGTATTACAACAGATTAGGAAATTTTTTTCTACTTTTTTGCATATCATCGTCTCATACGGTCAAACGATTGAAAGGAAGCTAAAAGGAGTAAAATCCTTTCATATCGTAACGAGATAATGAATTAAAAAGGTTCCCCATGTACTCTATTCCCAAATAATTCCCATTCTTCGCAAATAAATATGAGTAACATTACAAAAAAAACTAAAATGAGATTTATCACAGTACCTTAAAATGGATAACTAGCAAATATTATTATATTGAGGAGATAAGGCGTAATGCTAAAGGTGCGTGATTACGAGCAAACTTAATAGATCAGTAGAATTATCAACAAAGAATACAAGTTGTTTTGTTAATATACAAAGTACCACTACTACTAATAGAGCATATATTTGAAGCATAAGGCCTAATGTAAACTAAAGTGTGCCAATTAATTCTTTCTTAATAAAATAGATTCTCATTCTCACACACAATGCAGTTCCTTATGCATTTGACTGATTTGCTTGAAGGTAATTGGGACATCAAATAACTTGTGAATCCTCCCCTACTTCGTAATATAAAGTTCAATTAAGTTGTCAATATAAACAATAGGATGGGATTGATGAGGTGATTAGTGTTGAACAAAAGATGCGTGCCTTCGTCTATGCCTATTACAGTAAGATGAGGATGTATTTTTAACCAGTTAAAGTTAAGATGTCTGTATTTATTTGTGTAACGAATGGGTTGGAGTGCATATTTAAAGATTTTATAAACTTCATTCATACTTAAGAACCTTGTTTTTTAATTCAAATTTAGCCAAAATAGTAAATAAAAGTTCATTTACATATTTCAAGGAATTTATGCAAATATATAGACTGCGTAATAAAATTCGAATACTTTTTGCATTAAATATTACAGAATTTTGTGCGGTGCACTTTTAGGCATAAATTTCGTCATACGTACAAGTGCAGATTGGGAAATACCCTATATACATAGTGTCTAATGATCAAGATCAGGAAGCAAAAAATCCACATACTGCCAAAAACTAAATTCTTATTCCATATTCTCTGAACCTTTGAGAATTTAGAATATAGTGTGAACAAAATTGAACCACTACTACAAGCCACCAAAGTATGTTATGTGGGCGAATAATTCAATAACTTTCGGTGCACGCAAAGGCACAAACTGAAATGATAATAAAATTTAAGTCCATTTCATACAACGGTTTGTTTACATAATAAAAAAATATTACGTCTATCAAATATACTAAACAGTGGAACTTCCTCGAGTTAATTGTTAAATGATTGTTTCATCCCCGTAATTTAAATGGCTATTTCGAAAAGACATTTATTATAGCGTCTGTCAACGCTAAATCGTAAACAAAGTATTATTTCATTCCACTTGCATTTAATGAGATGGGAATTGGCTTATGTATAGAATTATATGTAAAAAACGAGAGTTGTTTGTGTGTGTGATTTTTTTACAATAATAATCACAATAATAAGATAAGTTATGCAAGTTTTTCCCGTATATGTGAAGAAGCATCCATCAGTAAAGACATTATTCTTATTTTTAACAGCTTTGTATTCCTTTATGATGGAGACAAATACATATAGGGATACACATCGTATACCTTCCTTGTGATTTAACAATGACTGTTTTTGACTAAAGTTGTTTTGGTTTGTAAACCTGCTGCTGCCACCAGGAAGAAGAAGTACTAGAGGAAGTTGCAGCTTTTAGCAATTTAATTGCACACGTAATACATAAATTCATAATAAGAATATGTATAAAAATTTGTAATACTATAATAAGATACCATAACATTTGTTTTTTTAATTCCAAACACATATTTTGTCTCTTCTGAAGCTTTTTTTGTTAATTCTTATATATGTAAATTATAAATCGACTGCTGATTCCATACGATATTAGATAAAGCATTAAAATTCCTATTTGTTGAATAAGATACAGAAAATATTAAAAAAATTCACTGAAAAATACTCATACAAACAAAGAAAAACAAAAGTTTTGCATTTTTATTGATCATTTTCATAAATTACTAATAATTTCAGTTCACGAAGTGTACAAATTATACAGTAAATCAAAATAAATTTAGGTACTCTATAGGTTATTGTAATGGGATGCCTTTGGCTTACCATTCATTAATCATTAGGCATTGATTATGGACAGGCATAATCATTTTACCTTTACATCTCTAAGGATAGAGCTATGAAGTAAACTGACTGATTGTAACTGAAATGTCTTAAAAACCCATGTAATAAGCCAAAAATATTTAAACGTGGTAGAATATTATAAACTGTTAAATAAATAACATACAGTTGATTGCTCGAAACAAAATTTCTATCAAGTTACATTGACAAACTGACCCTAAAAAATAATTCATTAACAGTACTGGAAAACCTGTTATATGCTCAGTAGAATCACCTTTTGTGCTTTATCATTTATAAAATGATCATCCTTTTAGGGAATTCCTGGAGGGGTGTTCTATCCAATCTTAGTATTTTTTATGATCACGACGTAGTTGTGGGCATCTTTTGTCGCGATCTTTCTACAACAGTGATTCGTAGCATGGACGAATGACTTCTGTTCTATACTGTATACTTGAATGCAGATTTAATTGCTATTTTTACTAAGGAAATAGAAACAGCTTAGCAGCCACATACCCTTTCAATAGTTTTGGTTTTGGCTGGAGTGAAGTTATTTAAAAAAAATACAATTTTTAGCATTAAAAGCTGCAAGTATGTATTTCATAGAGATTAAGTTATCCTATTAAGCCACAAATGATTACTTGATTACATGAGGAATAGATACAATGGAAATCTGAGAATAAATAGAAAATTATTTTTTCCTTTACCTGCTGTGGGTATGCATGAATTGATAACAATTTCAATTAACTCAAGAGCTAGGTATACAACAGTAAGTAATGTAAATGGAGTATTATAACAATATACCTGTATTATATATTATTAGATTTACTTTTTATCACGTATCATATTTATAATAATAGTTGCAAATCATGTAGGTTCAGAATAGTCTAAAGATAAGTAAAAAAATTGAGGAAAGATCAATTATAAACTTTAGACAGCTACATATTTGTATACACTTACTTGTAGTTACGTCGAGGCTAAGTTAAGCACATTTTTTGTTCCAAGGATGATTTTTAAAATGATTCAAAAATTTAATTGGCTATTATTAAAAGTATTGCATGTAATTTTATTGTAAAAAATGTAAATACACAACCGGCCCACGTGTACATTTTTTAAATATAATATTGGGAAGATTGCTCCTCATTTAATTATAAATAAACTTTATTTCTTAACAAGTTACCATATATTTCTGGTCTGGGATAAGTTTAAAGTTTCAAAAGCTCGTACAACTCCTTTGGTTTCATGTCATGGAAAAGTAAATGATTTGTGATGGTGGAAAATGATCCAAACTGCATTTTTGGAAGTTAGGTTAAAAATTATTTCAGAAATAATAACTGCTGAGTATTTTTGGAGAGGTACAAACTGTACAGTGGCAATTTTTAAAGGGACAAAATTGCTAGAGTTGTACAATATAATTAACTGCTAAGTGCGTATTTAATGAATATTTATACATTGTATTTATGTTTTTGAATGTGAATGCAAATGAAAGTAGAGTGAATTAACACGTGCAAATCAGTATATAACTCTCATTCACAAATTGTCATTGTACTCATATTCTTAGGACAATATAAAGACTGATCCTGCGAGGAGTTGTATATTTTTATTATAATAGTTTTTTGAGCACTTTGGGTTTTAATGGAACTGGCCATTATCAAATATCTAAGATGACCAACAACTTTCATCTTTTTGTGATTCGTAACTGAACTCCCATTTCATTTAACTAATACCCTCAGTTACTCATTAATGTCATTAATCATCCAGGTGTAATGTAGTTGAGGTGTGACACCAAATCAACTTAAACAACAGCATCTTGACCCAAAATGAATATTTCCTCTTTAACATAATTCATGAGTTCCTGAGCCTTTGCTTGACTTGGTATAATATTTTGATCAACTCCAAGGCCCATCCTCAATGTTCCGTTATAACTTATCATGGATACCCCGAAACCTTGTAATAAAATCATACATGAAAATTCGTGATTAAAATTCAATAACCCTTGCAAGTTGCAGCTAAAAAATCTAACTATTCATAAAAATAAACTGTTGTACCTAAATTGCCATTTCCAAGCCCACCTCCAAAAGAGGCATCCAAAATTGGATAGTCAAGCATTGAACTCGGCTCTTGTGGTCCTGGGAAATTGGACCTGTAAACAATACATTTTCATAACATGCAAATATTATATTTTAAATTGAAAAACAAGCATAAACTAATAGTTATTTAAAATTGCTTTATCATTAATCATGCAAACGTACATCATGATAGTAGTGGCTTTCCTCTTTGTTGCCCATTGAATAATTGGAATGGGTAGAGAACCTACGAAAGGAACTAGTTTTATATTTAGTAATGGAATAGTAGACCGAAGGACCTTCTCTCGGTTTTTATGTAGAATTCTTAGTCTCTCCTTTGGATCTGCAACCTCCAGAGGAAGTCTTAAGATACAAAATGACCTGTATTGGGTTTAAAATCATTAAATTAGCAAAATTATCTGAAATCACAAATTTAATCACACATTCATTCCTCTCTTCTGCCTTGTTAAGTATATCTAGTTGTTTTCGTCTTACACTTTGTTATAGAATGTAATTACTTCCCAATTGCGTCAGTGATATAACTATAATTAATATGGGATATTATGCTGTGAAACAAAGTAGAATATTGAGATTACTGGTTAAATTACTATTACATTTACATTTAATGTAGTTGCTTTTCCTAGACCTTGATTGAAAATGAAACCTAGGTTCTAACAAGTATAATATATTGCGTGTTAACAAGGACTGAGGTTAACAGAAAAACTGTCTTATACATAAGGTTAACTTAGTTTAAAGTTGTTATTTATTTCTAAACGAACTATTATAGCCGATGTGACACTTCCTGTGCTCTGCTTCATTTCTCAATGTAGAAAAAATGCAATTATTTTTACACGATTAAGGAGGATATTTTTAAAAACTTTTTTTATATTTTTTATCGCTTAATTATATGCATGCATAACTACTTTAAATTATTGAGAAAATTGTGAATACTTAATAAATAAAAATAATTGTTCTCCTTTGTTGAAGAGTTCCTCATATCACCTATCATTCAGAAAATTTGCGAGTCTTTTGAATGAGTCGATGTATTCCACAGTTTATGATTAGACCTTGGAGAATTTAAATAATAAAGCTTATAAGTTTTAATCCAGGCTTGTGTAAACGGTTAGATACTATATGAGAATGAAAACGTTAAAAATCAAGAAAGAGTGAGCCAAGTATCTAAAATTTTGCACTTTTTTGCCAAAAGCTTCTATTAAAGGACAAAGATCTTAAGAGTTTCACAAGAAAGAAATTACCCATCTAGCCAATTAGAACCGATACGTGAGAACTAAATTCGATCACAGATAAATTTGCTCCCACAAAATATTTCAACATTAATAAGTTATATATATATGTAAAGCTAAAATTTTTAATAATCAATAGCTATGATGATGATGAAGAATAAAAATTTCCTGATAAATTTAGTAATTTTCTAGCTCGCACGTAATACAACACGATCCAGGTATTTTTATGACTCACCAAAAGTTTCTCAATTTGGACGGATGTCCAGGCCAAGGTAGAGGAGTAATAACGTGCATTCTCTTTGGAATAGGTAATTCATTTGCCAACAAATAATTTCTCACACCTCCAGCCAATGCACCCATTAAAGCTGCACTAAAGGTAACTGAATTCTTTTCACGAATTTCCCTTACAACTGAAACAGGAAGAGTGGTTCCTGCAGCATGACACTTTCTTTTAAGATGAACTCCCTTAGGGTGAAAGTAATTATCGTCATAAGTTTGTAACAATTGCTCAGTAACATAAAATGGAACACACAGAGCAGCCCAAGTACAATATAAGAAAGACTTGAGATAATTTCTTCGTTGAAATTTTGGTTGAGGAATATCATCCAATTTAAGCGTTGCAGATTGCATTGTATTAAGGAACAATTTGAGTAAAGAGTATCCATCAGTAACACCGTGATGAATTCTCATGATCAATACCGACTTTTTCTTACTATTCGGATCTGATGAATCTTTGCGATTATTGTCAATATCAATCATCAAAGGATAATCTGGACAGTAATTTCTAACAACAACCCATTCCCACGGGGATATTCCATCTTTATAAGGTTTGGAAATGAGTTCAATTCTAAGGTTAATCACATCCATTTCCTTCATTTCCGTTGTCTCAGATTTCTCAAAAACAGTAACATGATCCTGGATTCTAAAGTTCTTTTCCCATTTCCAAAACAAAAATCCAGCAAACCGATGAAAATACTGTTGAAACTCCGGGTACATTAATTGACCTTTTGAATCCTTTGCTAACACAACTCTGTTCAACATATCATGTTGAAGCTTAGCCACATCCACATCCCCATCTACTACCGCTACACCGAGCAAAGTACATCTTGGAGCTGTGTATAAATCATCTATCGATGCAAGGGCACTTCGTGCACATAACAATTTCCCTAATTGAGGTTTAAACCACCGAGCATAATAAGAAACTAATAGACGGTATATAAAACATGGCACAATGAGAAATATAAGTACAGGGATTATTCCTATTGTAAATCCTATTGTTGCAATAATCAAAACTAGTTGATCTCGAATTCGAAGAAATATTCTAGCACGTCTACTATTAGCAGCCATGATGTGTTTCAAAACTTTCCGTAAAAGTTGTATAAAAATTATTAACTTGAGTTAAAGTAAGATGACTAAGCGCGTCACAATCTCAATTTTTAAGACTCTCTCTGGTATCCACCTAATTTTTAATGGTCACGTAAAATATCCACAAAAAAGTGTACAACTAGCTTGCAAATCTTGTTTCAGGCTCAGGTGAGCACTGAACAACTTACTAAACTCTTCCAATATCTTGAATGAGTATTTAGCTTCTGGATAGAATAAGTAGATGCTAAAACTTTATGATTTTACACACAAATAAAGTTAATTCGAGAAGATTACATTTGTCAGAAAAGTATTCTTCTCCATGATAAGTATGAAAAGGCCATTTGACCAGTCTCATGGAGAAGAATACGTGGAAACATTATTATAATAACATATCAAAAGCATTATGGTACATAAGGTGAATTTTAATATGGGTGTTTTATTTTGTTTCATATCTGGAGATAAGAACGAATGTAAGATACATGCAATGGTCTTTTTGGCTATTAACAAAGAAAGGGTTGAATCAAGTTATTTTGCAATATTGTGCATGTTACTACTATTAAGAATATAATGGCATGTCCATCATGTTTATACAACTTTTTAGCTCAAACCTAACCTAACACTATGATAGGGTACATGTATGTGATACTATTCGCAAGGGTGTTTAATACATTGAAGACAAGTTGAATTATGCTACCATTGTACCAGTTAGGTGCAATTATTTGTTAAAAGATTGGAAGGAAGTTCTTCAAGATAACCTTTACCTTGATTTCTCTCTCTAAAGTCCATCCCATTTCATGACTGAATGAAAAACTAGTAAAATGAATTGTGGATGGTAATTAGATATATGTGTTTCGAGTGAGTTAACTTCAATTAGGGGTTCTGTTTTTTAAATATTGCTGGAGTTTATAGTATACTTCATTTCATTCAGGTAGTAGAAAAAATCAGACAAACTAGTTTTTCATTACTTCTGTTCAATAGCGTACAATGCCAATTACAAGATTGCCATTGTCACTTGCATAGTGTGTATGTAATTGTCAGTAGTCTTCTGGTAGTTTCCTTTTCCTTAGTGACAATAGATCAATAGAAGAGCAGGAAGAATCGAAGAATATATTATATTTGATCTATTTTTTAAGGAATGTAAATGTAATAGGAAAAATTCTTATCCCCGTACTTTTATGGAAGTCAATCATCTTTGTCATATTAATTTTTTTTAGTATCAAAAACATGCGGGCGGCCTTGTTTTTGGTGTCTATGTCTACATACGGACACTATGTAGCGTTGGAGATTAATACATTTTTTTATATACATTATGAAAATATAGTTGACCAGTAGGTCCACTGCTTTTCTTCATTAATTTGATGAAATGAGGGTTGTCTCTTGACATGTAGATAGATGTACAAAATAAACTTGTTAAAATTAATATTGCTTGCATCTTCTAAAAGAAGTATGAAGCTGTTGATTAAAAAAGCTTACAGCAAAAAAGCAAAATTCCACAGTACTAATCTTAAGAGAAGGTTGTCAAATTCAACTGAATTTTACTGATAACTTTAATGTTACATGTTACATCATTGAAATATCTTATGTTCTGTTCTAGCCAGTAGTGTACCCAAATTCAACTTTAGGAGAAACTACTTCAGATTAGTGAGGCAAAATATTACAAAGGACACCCTTATCAAAGCATTGCATTCTTATATCGTATAATTCCTAAATGTTGAAGACAAGGTGAGCAAGGAATACAAATTTCGTCTTCTTGGTAAAAATGCGTAAAGGTTCACGCAAGTATATTGATGACTAGAAGCCAACGGCAATTCAATTTATTACAAACAGACGCTAGGCATGAAAATTCCGTAGATGATTATAATTCTAATCCTATTATTGTGGAACTAATAAAAACTGTTTAAAAAATGCTATCAACCAGGAGGACGGCAAGGTAGGTAATAGGTATGAGTTTAAACAATGAAAATATAGGTACATAGAAAAATCGTCGACAGTATATAAGTAATTAATTCTAAAAATAAATTTATCCTCAAACAGTCAAAACTATTAAAAAAAACTGTCGAATCAAATCCTTCTCATATCATTCAAGAAAAGCTGGCTTTTTTGGCATAACGAGTTAAAGTATGAATCTTAATCAATCCTTTGACTTAAAAATGCATCACTGATCATGGCGAACTACAGTAGTAGTAGTATTAGTTTAAAAAAGTGCAACGTAAAACAAAATAAATCCATTATCTTTCAAGGAAGAAACAGTAGGAGCTATAAACATTATGACGAAGGAAGGAAGAAGTCATGAAATCTGAGTGTGACACGAAAATGGCAATAGTTTTCTCTGGACTAACAACCCAAGTGTTCAAACTATCTAATCCATCGTCCCTTATTTTATTTGCCTGACCTCTATACCTTAAACAGACTCAAAGCTTTAGATGCTTGTTAGGCGTAAACGTACGTAATAAAATGTTTCAAAAACTACTGTGTCATGAAGTTCCAGCACATTTTTTAAAAGTTTTATTTTGATTATAATCATCTACGGAATTTTCATGCCTAGCGTCTGTTTGTAATAAATTGAATTGCCGTTGGCT
>JAQGAA010002131.1:0-13445 GCA_034696425.1 Isotoma viridis | reverse complement strand
TTGAAGATATACTCACAGCCGTACTAATGCACCTAGAAGTACTTTGGTATGATCCCAATTTCGAGAAAAAAGGAATCACTGTGATTTTAGATCTGCAGGATTATCATTTTCGTCACATTGCTGCTGTCACACCTTTTGCACTTAAAAAGTTCATCTCAATTGTCCTTGTGAGTTCAAATATTATAATAAAAAAATTTTAAACGCTTTTTGGGTTGAATTGGAACCAAAAATTGGTTGGCTTTATTATTTCTAAGCCGTATGATTAAGCCATTTGACAATTAAACTTAAATGAATTAGCTAAATTTTACAAAAAATTCTATACTCGTAGAATGCCCAGCCCATAAGAATGAAAGGAATTCATTTTGTTAATATGGGTTTTCTATCAGCTATCCTTTGCAAGCTTGTACGGAACCTTTTATCTCCAAAACTTAAGAAAAGGGTAAGAAATTAATTATTGGATTTATAAATATAACGCTAAATTTGCATACAACTAATTGCATTGATTTAGCAATTCATCAATATTTGATCGTTATTTGTAGGTTCATCTTTATAGCACTTCTGAATTGCATTTATTGCATGAAAACTTCCCAACTGATATCCTTCCCCTATTCCTAGGAGGAGATTTAACTGAGGAGGAGTGTTATCTGGATATGCAAGAAAATGTTCAGCAAATATTGAACAAAAAGGATTATTATAAAAAATTCGCTGAGTAAGTTTGTTTAAAATTGAGAATACTAAATTTAAATATGAATCTGGAGTATTCATTCATTATACAGAATTTGAGAAGCTTCTGCTAATTAAGACTTTTGGCTTTAAATAGATTGCTGTAATATACCATTTGATAAGCTGATTCTGAAGAGTGCATATGTCCAAGCCGTCTTTATTGGAAACTTCAGCTACAGATTCATATAATATTTATTGGTATTAAAATGTTCATGCGATTTAATTTAATTTAATAGTGGATTTTGTTGGATTTCTTAAACATCGTTGCTTTGTTGGTTAACGTAGATTCTGTATGTTAACGTTTAGTTTCAAATTTTGAAAATCAATATTGTCTTTGAGATTATGTAGAAAATTACAGACACTTTGTTAAAATTGAACTTAAATTGAACATGGTGTCTGTCATTCAATATGGTAAGCACGCAGTCTGGCAATTTGTTAAGTCCATGAAAATGCCTTTGGTAAACCAGACAGGATTTAATATTTTACTCATCTAGTAGGATGTCTTTTTAAATGCGATAGTTTTGAGAGGGTTTTAAAGCTTACTAATTCTAGAATTTAAGCTGATTTGGCTTAGCTAAGATTAAATTTACTACTTATCATTAAAGATTTAGAGTGTAGCTTTCTCTCCATTCAATATTTTATGAATTTGTTGTCAAGCTTTTTCCTTCCAGATCTAAAATTTGTTCCAGCATTTGGGGAAAAGAAGAAATCATTTGTGATATTCACTAGGGAAAGACGCTTTGAAAAAAAATTCTATGTGAAATGCAGTACTAGCGATTAGACCGTGGGATCTATATTCGTATGAGAAGACACAATTCGTCACAAAGCTAGCTAGATTGACTTCATACACGGATGAGATTCTAAGACTCAAGACTTCTAGTTTATAATACATTTGATAGATAATAGTGAAGGGAGGAGGGATTTCTTGAGATCCCAAGTCAATTGAACTTTCATGTCTTTCTCTTTGGCTTTCTCTTGGTCTGGATTTTTATTTTGAAAGGATACGTACGTATATAAATTGCATGTGTATGGAATCATGGAATTCAATGCAAAAGGAAAGTGAGAGGGTTGAGTTGACACAATATAATATGTATATACCTTATCCAGATCTGGTATCCATAATACTACCTTATGGCTAGTCCTAATACTTTGGACTATGGACAAGTGAATCTCTTTTTCTATCTATTATAGCGAACCAGTTCAATTCACTGGTTCGACGACGCAGAAAATTGCCAACTCAAGTTTTGTGCTCTCGAACTACAAAACAGGCTGGTGGTGGTGGTTACAGTGGTAACGGTGGCATTGGATGGTAGTACTACTTAAACTGGTTCTAGTCAACTACATTCGTATCGTGGTTGGTTTATCATGTATTATGCTATGGTGGTGATACTAGTAGTTTTAAACAGGGCCTTCATACCTTCTGGCTCTATCGGATATCCTTTTACAGACTAGAGAAAGTAACTTGGCTGACTGACTATGAGTATAAAATTTGAAATTGCCAATGCCAACTCTCGCTTGCTTCCCTTTCTTTCCAAATCAATTGATATCAGAAAAGGGAGTCACTCTTTTATTCACATTCCGCCAAGCCAAATACATACAAGAGCAATAAAGCATTTGACTCTGAGACAGACAGAGAAAGTAGGAAAAGGTCTGAATGCTCTAAAGAAAATTCATCTAAGTGATACGATACGTTTTATTCCTACAACAATACAGTATATAAATATATTCATTTATATTCTCAATCTTTCTTTGTATTTTTAAACATTTAAGTGAATTCAATTCAAAGCACTTAATTTATTTTAAGCTTACCCAATTTCAGACCATCTTTATCCTTACAAATGTTTATACTTATTATAAACACTGTTTAATTTGTAAATTTGAAGAAAAAAAACTTACTGAATAAAAATAAAAATAATTGAGTAAAAAAAGATGTCACTTACCGATATACATCATCATATGCATTGCCGTAAATGAAAGTCCCCATCAGACTGGCATGAGAGTGAATGTCGATAATCATATCAAGGTCCAACATCTATTCAGAATACAAAATTATCAAAGATAGAAAGAGAGGATATGGAAATATAGAATCCCAATGAAAATTAATGGAACTTTAATTTATTTTATTTTTATACTTCAAATAAGCAGAGGGAAACGCACTTTGAAGTTGGTTAATTATATTATTACTCCGAAACACCCTAACCAAATCCTAGAAGTCTATTGCATTTGTAGTGTATATCTGTCTAATTAGCTTCTCGGAAATGTTCCCTAACTAAATTAAAGTTAGTTCATGCTTTATACTTAAGCTTGGTTGTTATGACATCACTTATTCAATTTGCTTTGCATATTTGTAATTTACATACACGTTGTACTTATACTCTCTACATGTAACTAAATACCTGGCAAATTGCTAAATAAATTTAAACACTTTCTCAGAAGTGATTCATCCAGCCCATCCAAGCAAAATGGGGCTGAACAAAAGGAAGTTCATAATTTTATTATTTCTCCACTGATTGTCTAAATTTGAAACAGACAGAAATAGAAACAACCGGATTCATCTATAACCTTTGATAATGAGGACACATAATATAAGCAATATTATTATATTCAGAATAATGCAACAGCAAAGATTAAATATTGAATTTGATGGGAAAGCTTTATGTAATATCTTATATTATTACAAGATTCGTATTTGATACTTCTATCGTAGATTAAACAATGTTGAAATTATTATTCGCTCATTATTGTTGCATGGTATAATAATATAATGTATAAAGTAGGTATAGAGGTAGATGAGATGAGAGTATTTGCGAATGTTCATAATTTTATTTCATTTCATTGGAGTAGAAAGTACGAGACGGCTAATTATCTATGAACTGAAAGAGGGAGTCGTTTTTCCTAGTGCCAAGTAGCAGCAGGGTGTTTTGTCTACTTTCACTCGCATTCTCTGTATTTTGTGTCCTTTGGAATCCTACCGAGATAAACTCTTGAGTTCTTCAGAGTCATTAAGCCTCTCTGGGTATTACTTATGCTGATATTTATTCATGTGGGCAAACTCTTCATGCACAAAGTTTTTACTAGAATTCCAGTACCCACTAGAGTCACTAAGTATTAACTAAGTAAAGCAGTCAGTAGTTCGTAGTGGTAAGTTGACTAAGTTGCTAAAGAATTGTTCATAAATCCTGATGTATTTATAATGCCCTTTAGTTAAGCTCAGACTACTGATCACTCATACTTTGTCATAGAATTCAATTGACTCTATCGTATCGTTAGAGAAAAAATCCCTTGTAGATGTACAAGGTTTCACATTATAAATATCATAAATGTACGGTTTATAATTATATTTTGACAATTTTGACGATGAAATGCCAAATAAGATGAACTGCTTAGAATATCTGATAAACCGTGTTTTATGAACACTAACACTAAATACTTCTGACGGCAGAGTTCTTCCCACAGTGGCCAAACGAACCAAAACTACCTCAGTAGTTTTGGTTTTATTTCAACAACTTTCTCTGTTTAAATCTAAATCCTTCCTTATGCCTAAAGTTTGTCTGAAAAGAGCTTAGAAATAGAAGAAAATCAAGCTTGAGAAGAAGAGTGGAGAGTCAGGGGGTCACACAATCATTCCTTAATGCCATTCACCACAACATCAGCACATTGGTGTAATATTCGAAAGTCTCAAAGAGTCTTAAAGTAGCATGAAGTCTAAAGAGTCTATTGCTAGTTACAAGGATTTATGCACTCTTTGGCCATAGGCTTTACTTACTTAAAGTTTAATAATATGCTACTTGGCTGAATAATATAATGATTCTGAAGTTAGCCATATAAAATTTAGTTTCAAATATCTGTACAAAGATTCTCTATACTATTGAGCAAAGTTGGATTTTGTATGCATGGTCTTTTGGTCATTTCATCTCATTGTTAAGACATTTAGCTCTTAATGGTGCACAACAGGATAAGGACATGAATTGCTTGGTTGCAAGGGGGGAAGTGTCAGTGAAACTAGTTTTACTGGGTTTTGTTGTTCATAGTGGGTCAATAAAGTTGTCCTTCTTGGACCACTGTGCACTTCACTTTCCTTTACCAAGACTATAACCAAACCAAAGTTATTTAGGAAGGGAGAAGAAGGCCAAAGAGTTTGAACAGGCCAAGTCAGAACTAGGAGGTCTTTTTAGTCTTATTTGGTCGTCTTGGTCCTTGAGTCAATGTGAGCTATTCAAGGTTACTATTTTGTGTAATAATAGTTTTCTATTATATGCTATGTACATCCAGCATATTTTTATATAAGAATAAGTCTCTAGACAAGTATAATATGTGCAGTCTGTGGGCAAAGTTCCAGCCAACCCAACAACCTCAGATCAAGTCAGGACAATAAATTTCTTCTGGATGAGTGCCCAACAAAAGCTGTTGATATTATGAGAGAAAATTGTAATCAAAATGTGAATCAAACTCTTTTATATGGTTGCAAAGAATTCTAAAATGAAGAGGAGAAAAAAGTTTGAAAAAGGGAACAGAAAGTAAAAGTGTGAGGGCAGATGTAGACAAAGTAAAAAAACGTAAGAATTTGAAGAAGCATGTGATTTTGATATGTAAAAGTGAATGACAATTGATGAATATAATAAGTCAGTTTTTTTCTAAGATGGATGCTCTCTTGAGGTCGAATCATGGTATTTTCAAGGATAATTTGATATTTCATGTTCATACGATCATGATGTGATGATGATTGTAGTGTGGTGTGTGGGCATTGGTACGAACCAGTGTATTACGAACTCCGATTTACTGAACATTGACGACTCAGGGAGAACAAAACTGAAGACTACTGACTGAGGGCCGGTTAGCCAATCAACTCCTCATGCTGACTTGGCCCTTCTTGGATTTTGTGCTGATTTAGAAAGGATTGACGAGGCCAAGCTAGGAAAAGGCTTTTGATATCAATACCAATATATACTTGCATTGCTTTACTACCAAACCAACTACATCATTTTTACAATCCTTTCACAAACTAGGTACGAATGACTAGGAAAGTACAAAGGAGAAAGCAGAATGAGAAATAGAAAAAGTGAAATCAAGCATTACCAGTCCTTGTGTCCGTGGTAGGTCTCTCTCTCTCTCTGTGTATGTTTAGACGATGGTAGGATTGGTAAGTAACACGAAAAGGGAACTTTCCCATCATGAAATATCTTTGGTGACTTATTGTGCTTCTCTAGTGCACCAAGAGATACGAATTACTGCTTTTGCTATCACAACTGAATTCCATCCAGATTCTAAGAATAGGAGTCTAGATTGATTGCGATTGCGAATAGGAAATAGTCAACTGCATCCTGCATGAGTTGGCATGAATTGCTATTTGCTATTATTTGGTATTGTAGTAGCACGGTACATGGAACACCGAACAGAACCAAAAACAATAGAGAAGGATTCTTCCAAATTATCCCCTGATTGTTCTTCACCCGACAAGAATACAAATCTATCCAGAGAGAACTTTGTCACCAAACAAGCAACTTCCTTCATCATCATCTTATTTCCCTCTGGATACCAACAACCCGCTATTCAATCTCTTTTTATACTCCACGTATGTTAGAGCACAAGTCCTAAATGTGTGTGGTTTCTATGATATATAGTATGACGGTAAAGAAAGTACCGTCAGTTCAAAGAGAGCTGTATATAGGCACATAATGCTTTTAAGAAGTGAAGAGAGAGAAAGAGAAAGGAGTGAAAGCATAGCTATAGTGGCGAAGCTTTAGTAAGTTAAGTTCCTATATCCGCCATCCGCTTGTCTACATTTAATCGGAGAAAGCTTTTGTGTTATTATTTTGGGACGGTGTAATTCAGAATGGTTGGGAATGATGATGATGATTATGGTGGTTGGGGCTTGAGTAAGTAAAAGTGAAAGATGAAGATAGTTGATTATGGTTGGTGGTGATGTGATGATGTTGGTCGTGGTGGTATATAGCAGTATTAGGTATTTATGTTGTATGTTTGTATGTAGTAATGCGAGTAGTAAAGAAACGAGGTAAAATGAAATGATTCATTGATTTCTTCTCTTTTGAAGAACAATAACTTCTTTTCTTTCTAATTCTTCCTTCCTTCCTTTGATTTATGTTGATAGACATCAACATCATCAACATTTGTACCTAAACTTCTTAACTGATTGAACATGAACAAGGTGAATGCACAAAAACTTGGAAAGAGTTGAAGGTGAAAGTGTAATGGAAATGTTTCATTCTGCTTGACTCACTTTGTTACTCTGAGTGTTGCAGACAGATATTCCTTGTAGGAGGATGGAGTTTCAGTTTGAGAATAAAATGTGAATCAAAGTGAAAGTATTTAAAAATAAAGAGTTATGCTAGATTCTTAAATATACTTTACGTATGGTAAGAAAAAAGCGTAAAACTTATAGGTGTTCAAACCCTTGTCATTTTTTTGGAAATTTAGTTTTGTTTAGGAATTGTAATATTTGATTAAAATTAAATGTGTTTGAATATTTTACCTTTTTAAGTTTAAAAACGCCGTACATTTTTTGCAAACAACTTTTTAGCATATTAAACCAACCATACGAATTTAGAGTTCCTAAATTTCAGTGCCAAGCAATACTGCAACATAACTGTTAGAAAAGCTTATTAAAGTGATGTAGAAGCTGCTTGTAAACATTGAATCTGAGCTGAGGCCTGACATTTCTCATTTCTCCATTTGACAAAACTTTGACATGCTCTTTCATTCAAGCTCTTTCTATTCTCTTTTAGAGGGTTACACACAGTCTTCTCTTCACTACTTAAGTCACCCTGACTGATTGTGAGTTGATGAATGTGAAAGGCATCTTTCTTCGAAAACACTCACTCCATTATCACCATTTTGATTAACTACTTTTACTAACTCCAATGGCTTAAATACTTATTAGATTAATTTATTGATCTACAGCTGAACCCACTCTTGATAGCTATAAATAAAATGAAATTGACGTCATATCTGAGTTTACATACTTGGCGCATTACTAATTGAGTACAAATTGCCTCAATCTTTGAACATTATAAATTTGCATGATTGAGTTGGATTACTCAGTAAAAGTGCAAAGCATATCGTTTTTCTGCGTTTCTTTATCCATCCGTTTGAATAACTTTTCTAGGTTTTCTTCAAATGCAAAGTTTCTCAACGTTTTTAATCAGAGTCTTCACCAATTGGTACGATGAGTGTAGTTTTAAGAAAGAAATTACAATTTAGATTGTACGAATTTTTCCTTGTATATTTCTTCGATATGTATGAATTCATTGTTTCTTCTTAGACCAATGTTCCAACATCTCTGCCCAATCAAAAGGAAAGAAAGATAGAATAAGAAATATGTAATGGCTTTTTTTGAAGTATAGCGAAAAGAACTATCTACGTGTAATATAAGTAGTTAGGAGCAGAGAGGAGATAGAAAGAGAAAGCATGAAAGTTTATCTGCATAAAGTACGAGCTTTATGGAAAATCGGAAAGAACATATTTTTGGCCCAATCCCCTTATTTATATGGCACCCGTGTCATTTCCATCATCACAATCTCCATTCCCCGTTCCTCGCTCCCCATCCACATATCTGATCTGATCATCATAATCATCATCACTACCATGATCATCTCCACCCTCGTATAATATGAACGAACTTCCTTCCTTTTTAAACATTCAAAGTCCGCCCAACTTTCATTGGACAGTATAAGATGACATGGTACTATTATGCTTGACTTGGATTTAAAATGGAGATGGACAATCCTCATGGACAACAGGACATATAGTGACTGTAACTCAGTAATACCATCAGTGGATACATAATCCTATATAAAATACAGGAACACATATTTATGCATAATATACTTGTCTTGATACTTGAATACTTGACTTGATCCCAGAATGCGTTACGTTATCATATCACATCAAGAAAGCATTTTTTCATCCAGGAAATCCCCTTCTGACTACAAAATATGGGTGAAATAGCGAGAGGAAAGTAAAAAAGGACAAATCAGACTTATATTACAGCAGCCACTTTAGATTATGATGATGATGATCCAACCCGAATGGGTAGCAGCAGGGTATATATGTACGGACGTTATAAAATAATTCGAACAGTTTGATGCATTTCAAATGGACTCGTAATCGTAATGTAGTACAAGTACAACATTTGAATAAGAATGATGAAATCGGGTGCTATTTCTTTGACGAATGGCACAAGACATGGTTTCGGATGTAAAGAATGATATGATATGAAGACGTATTATTTGAGTCATATTTATTGTGATTCAATGATATCACATTATAAATATAATAGAATGCCACATTCAGTCTGATTCAAATTGGATGATGATACTCAAGCTATATTTTTTGATTGACACGTAAAAGTTCTTTAAAAGCTCATTGACGATTACTTGAAGATTGATAGGAAAGATTCAGGATCACTGGACCCAATGGACAAAAGTCAACTTGCCTATATGAATCTAAAATAAAAGTAAAAGACTTACTTTACTCGCATCCAAGTCAATAAGATAGCTTTTGATTGCATTCAAAGTAGGATGTGACCAAGGAGACACTTGGTTCCAGTGTCGATTCAAATCATAGCCCATCAGCGTACTCCTGCAGAAATAAAGAAAAAAAATGAGCAAATACATATAAAAAATAAAATCCTACCTTTAAACTTTTACAAGACATACAGTAGATAATATGAACAGATGAAAGCATATAAAATGCACCCACCCTAAGGTTTTATCCTCAAGGCGAAGGAAAAGTTCACATTCATTTCTTTACTCGTAGTAGTAGGTAAAAAGAATGAGCCATGCTATGCACATCACATCACACCTTTCAGTCAGTTCAGCTTTTTCAAATGGGCAGAAGCATTTCTTAACTAAATTTGTATTCATTCCATGAAGCATGCATCCAACTCCACCAAATTCTAACTCCAACTTTCCCCTCTAGGAATGAGTGGTGATGGTCGTAGTAGTGGCAATGATGGTGGTGGGGAAAGTACTCGTTCGCATCTTTAGTTCTAGTATATAGGCATTATGTACTATTACACCTCAGTCCATTTCCCCTCTTTCTTACATTTCGAATAAATGCAAAGGTTTTATATATACGTGGTGGTTGGTTGGTGTGGTAGCTGGTTATTTGAGGATTGAGTGTGAAGTATAGTAAATATGCTCAAGTACGCAAGCAAAACCACTACTGCTATTATGCACCACTGCTACTCCTACTAACTTAACGAGATGAAAATTCCTACGGAAACGAAAGCAAACTCTGTGAATGTTATGTAATATGTATCTACATTGTAATGTATAGCGTGGTGGTATAAATGTAATATGTATCGGAATTTCGGAATAATGTAATAATAGGAAAATACTTTTTTAAGGCTTAGTTTACTTTGAAATTTTAGATTGGGTAGGAATCGTGTTCTGAGTATCCATAAAAAACAGGATGAGGAGCAATTGACTGACGGTTGCTTTTCCAGTTTTTGGTAGGTGACATTCATTTCATACAATCCTTATATTATCTACCATGGCTACTAACTAAAGTATAATATACCTATGAAATAATACTTGATGGGTGTTGATGTTCAAGTGTGTTTGGAGTATGAAAATGGATGTAGTTGCTTCAGATGTGAAATTCTACTATTTTTATGTCTGTAATAATATTCGGAAAAGAAATATCACATTGCACAAGAGAGAAAGTCACGGTGTTATTACTTAACATCGAAAATATCCTACGTTTTAGTGTGGTTTTAGGTGTGAGGTTAGTGCTGCTGTACGTACTGGTTTGTACGTGCTTGTCTACAACTTTCTTTAATAAATCCTTCGTAAATGTTCCATACACACCCACATACATGCACACAAACACAAAATACAAAAAAAAATTCTAGCATACCCCATTGACATTACTAGTATTTGAAAACATTGTTGGTTTTTATGAGGTAGAATATGTGCCAAAAACATTTGCTTTTGTACCTGAATTTTGTATTTGGTTTTGTATTTGCTTTTTGATTTCGCATATAACTTTTTACATTTGGGGTTTTCACTTCAATTTTCTTTTTAAAGCTTGCATTTAGATTTTGCTATTTTGCCCTATAATTTTACCATCCATTTTAACACGACCTATAGTATTTGTGCTTTAAAAAAGAATATTGGCTTTATGATTACAGATTACCTTTCATGTTTATTTTTTATCCACACCTTATAAGTCCAGATATGATTAAAAACCAACATGAAAAAGTGAAAGCAAATGTTTTTGACACGTTTTCCCCTCATAAACTTTTTAAAAGGTGTTTTACTACACATGTTGAAAGTTGCATAGGGACGAAGAAGGCCCCAAGGGTGGCCATATCGGAATAGTAGGAATGATGTGGTGTGATGGGATACTTCAGCGATTATACATGTATCACAAAAGAATGTAAAACGGAGAAAAGTGTAGCGATAGTGAAAGTGTAACATTTCTCCAATGTAAAAAAGGCAGGCGTTGTTAAAGGCAGTTGGTATCATGAAATATGAAGTACGAGAAGGAACATTCAAGATCATTTTAATCTGGGGAAATATGTTCAAATCTTATTCAAAATTCAAGAGCTCTAGGAAAAGTAGCATATGATGTCTTTTCATACTCTCATACTTAATATTTCCAAGGAATAATTCCACACTAGAAAGTTAAGTTGTAGCTAGTGAAAGGAGAATAGTGGTAAGTAGTCTCGAATATATGGAAATATATAAAAGCACTTCATTTCAGATTTACAGTTTTCTCTGCTAGCTTTCTCTACTCGAATTAAACTGAAGGACATACATAGTCTAAAAGTACTGTTCATCTTCTATGCTAGAGTAGATTCAGTAGTGCTGCTGCTGCTGATCTGTATGCAATCTATTTTCTAATACTTAGTTGCTTGCTATTGCTCATACTACTTACTATAATATATACAATATAGTTAAGTAGCATAATAATAAGAAAGGAAGAAGATTTTAGTTCAACACCCCATTAAATTGAATGAAGAATCTCACCACTCCAGGCGTCTTTCTCATCCTTGTCTGACTTACACACCGGAAACTAGAAAGATGTAAAGGGCTTTAGTAGTGCACAGTACAAGTAGTTCAGGCAATAAGAAACTCCAAGAATAACTTGTCTACTCTAACAGTCTCAAGTTTACACAAAACTCTAGAGTAGAGAGGATATGATAGGAATAATGAGAGAATGCCACTTCACTAACATCTTGTTAAAAGGTGTCTGTATAATGGAAGAAGGCGTTTATGGGGAAATTCTATAAGAATGAGATACACTGAACTATCTGCTTACTCTCCTAAGAACTATAAACAGGTATATGTGCTCATACTAAGAATGCTTACTAATAACAAAGGAAATAGAAAAAAAACATTGTGCTCTGAATGTTTAAAATTCATTGGAAAGACTACAGATAATCTTAGGTCAAAGGTTAGATATATAAGTAAACTAACATGCATTTTTTGTGTAGGTGTGCCATAATAAACTTTAAATGCTTAGCTCTTGAATATATATACTGTAAGACATATCTATGGAACAGATGAAGGTTCATCAGAATAAAACAACACGAAACAAAACAAGATATTTTTGTTATTACGAGGTAAATGGGCAGAGATAACAGAAAAAGAAGAAGAGGAAGGAAATGATAAGATTAGAGAGGGGCCAATCGAACCAGAAAAGCTTTTCAACCCGGATTACAAATGCCCTTTCACCACTCACAATCATCTACACTGCTGGACTTTCTACTACCGGTTCATTCTAGACTTTCACATTTATTTTTGTTATCATTGTAGCAAAGACTTTGTATACAAAGAATTACGTTGGATTTGAGATAAGCCTGAGAGAGAGACCTGTTTCAAGCAGGTTTAAGAACTGAGTACTCTCACCCTTAGTAGTTTCAGTAAAACATATATGTTTTTTATTTTAAAGAATCTTGTTTAATGAAGTAAAAAGAACAATTGACATTGCTACGTTTAGGAAACGACGAAAGCTTAGTGACACATTTAACAAAAGCATGACGAGATCAAAAAAGATAGTTGATAATAGTTTTTTTCCGTGGAATAAAACACGTACCAGATTTTAAATGACGGTTGTGTATTTGCTTCATAATGTCATGGTTTTTTCCTACGTCCTTTACTTCTAAGGACGCTTGAATAAAGTTTATTTTTGTTATTGCCAGTAGAATTTAACCTTCAGTCTGTCAATCGTGACCGTAGGTAAAAAGCTAAAACCAAGATTATTGGGTTCTTCCCAGTCTAAATTATTCTGCCACATCTTATCATAGAGCCAATCTCTAAAAATTAACATTTTCACCTGATGCTTATTCATGTAAAGGACAGATCTTTTTTTTGTGCAGAATTTTCATTATGATTTTAGTTTTGGACTTTTGGTTGGACGAAATAGATTAAGCTTTATAAACGAATGTGTGCAAACGCTAATTTAGTCTTTGGAAAGTTTTCTAGACTAATAGTGTCATTTATTCCACACTTACACTAGTCCAGTCTCTGAAAACTTAGTTGAGATATTTAAATTGCACATTAAAATTCAAGAATAAACAAGTCTAAAGGGCATAACATTATTGATGGGATTCTCATTGTGTTACGAAGTAAGTTATGCTAGCACATTATTAACAGAAATAGCTTTACTAATCTACATTTTTATTAAGTATCGCGAAGAGATACTTTATGCGAACGATAGAGTCTATGTATGTATGTATGTATGTATGTATGTAT
>JAQGAA010002130.1:0-13445 GCA_034696425.1 Isotoma viridis | reverse complement strand
ATAAAGTGTTGAATTAAACGAGATTTTAATAAAGTTAAGTTTGTGATAATTTCTTTAAATATTATATTTATTTAATGTAAGAGGTTTTTTTTATGATTATCGTTTTTAAATTTGAGTAATCATTTTTAAAAGAAATGTTTCTTTTATAAGAAAAATATTATTTTGCAAAGTGGATTTGTACTTAAAATTTAATTTTAAAAGCTTTGTTTCAACACGGTATGCACTCCGGGGTTTTTTCAAGTTGAGATTTTCTTATAGGGCTTTTTCTCTTTAATTTATTTTATTCTTTGAGAAAAATTTTTAAGTATTTGCGAATGTGAATCCTCTATCATCAAATAATAACTTACAGAAACTAGCCAAACTCCAAAAAAGTTTTTTTTCATGATTTTTAAGTAAAAAATCCGGGTTTTTGTAATCCCTAAACCCTGACCAAACCGTGTTGTCCTATTAATAAGCGCTTATATCTTTAATTCCTAATATTTATAACTACAGACATTTATTCCAATGATAATAATAATCATTGCGGTTAACGACGCAAAAATCCCTGTTGCCTTCCTACCCACAAAACTTCGCATAAAGTACGTGCAATCCTTTTGCAAGACAAAAACTAGTCCATCGATTTTATATTCAGGTAGGAATTTGGACATACTGTAAAAAAGTGCAACCTGATGACGATGAGTCTGTCTGTAGTGGCAAGTGGCAATGTAATAGTTCCGTTCTGTCAAGAAATTCGCCTTAGGTGCTTAGCTCTATTTTTTGCTGAATCAAATTCCACTACCACTACCACTAACTCTTCTAGCTATTCAATTCACATAAGGTATATATTAGTCATCAAAAATTCGTATTTATTTTTCAGCTGCTTTTATTATATTCTTTTTGCTCAATCAAATTATTTTATATTAAACAAAACACATTTCTCCGTATTATTTGTTACACATAAATCCTTTAAAAAATTGCAATAAATTGCGAAACTTCATTGGTTTTTGTTTGAAATAGTCTGGAGAGTGCAAAAAATAAAAATAATTTTCCTCATAAAAAATAGTTTATTTGTAATAACTGTTTGAAATATTTTTGCATATTTTAAGTATAATCGAAACACACGCCATCATAATTATTACTTTTTTTAATTCATACTAATTTTTGCTCTAAAAATGGCTTTACCAACATCAGAAGAGCTGGATTTGATTGCGAGTGTAAGAGTTTTACTTTTTAAATATTTGAAGAAACAGGTGAAAATATTTATATTTCAATATAACTTATGTAATTTTATGTGATTTATTCAGTTCAAGGAAAAAGTTGGAGATATATTGGAAAATGATTACCAAAAAGAAGACATGTATCTTGTTAGATGGATTCGAGGTCAGTTTTGTTTAAAAATTACTTAACGTTTACAGAGAGATTTATTCTATGCTAAAATATGTTTCAAATGTGAATTAATGTATTAAAGTGTAAACAATTGCAGAGCGTTTTAATTATGAGAATTTTTTCCGATAATTGTTCTCTTTGTGTTAACCTTTCCCGAAGGAAATAATTATTCGACACAATTATGCGATTTTGGATATGAATGACTTTTTTAATTAATTAATTAGTTCATTGTTTTACAGCTCGTGATAATGATTTGGACAGAGCTGAAGAACTAATTAGGAATGTAAGATTTTAATTATTTTATTAATTTAGTTATTAACTAAAATTAGTTAAAAAATTAATTAAATTATTTTGTAGTCCATGCAATGGAGAAGGGAAAACAATATCGATGAAATAATAAATGTTGAAGTTCCTCAAGTTTACTTTGAACGTTTCCCAAGGAAAACGGAATGCCATGATAAAGAAGGCCATCCAGGTTGGACTTCACTTTCTTTCCAATCAATTCAATTCAAAATTTGCAAAAAAACTCACAAAACTTATTCAAAACCCAATCAATTTAAATTTCAGTAATCACCGTACCCTTCGGTGAATGGGATGTTCCCTTCTCCGCAGCCACTGAAGAACAAATTCAAGGTTTTAGACAATACACTCTACAAGGTTGCGAGCAATTGATGGACGAGATAATGAAAGCGGATAAAAACCGAAAAAACCCCGATGACCCACCCATCAGTCAATGCATTTTGCTTATCGACATGGCTGGTTTCTCCTTCATGAATTTATTAAATGTCACAGGTCAGCCTCCAAAAATCTCTTTTAAATTTAAAAAAAAAATTTCAAATTTCCAAATTAAAAAATATTTTTAAATTTTTTTTCAAAATTTGATTTCAAAAAACCAGCTGTGCAATACGGACTTCAACTGCTCGGATATTACGAAGCAAATTATCCCGAAACCCTAAAATCCTGCTACTTGATAAATTCCTCTTCCGCAATTTCCATGCTGTTATCCCTAGTAAAACCAGTGCTGGCTACAAAGACCTACGAGAAGATAAAAGTATTCGGTGCTTACCCGGAGGAATGGCAACCCGCTCTTTTAGAGATAATCGAAAGTGACCAACTGCCTCCAAGATACGGAGGCACTAAAGAAGACCCTGATGAAGTTGCTGAAGAGGCAAAAGAGGCCGAGGAGGCACTTGAAGCTGGAGAAAGCGATGATGATTTCCATGAAGCTCAAGAAGATATAGGCTTTGATTAATTTTTACTTATTTTTTTTAGTAATTTCAAATTTACCAGTGGAAATTTTTAAATTTATTTTAGTTTTTAATTAGCCAATAGTGTTTTAACTTTTTTAAAGAATTGATACTAAAAACATGCAAAAAGTACTTAGAAATAATTCATGGCTCAAAAAACGCTCTTTTCAAATGGAAAATGTATCACATAATTAACAACATATTGTTTTATCTAATTCATCCAAAATAGCAATTTTTGCACACTAAGCTGTACAAAAAATACTTTATTTTAAAATTGTTCACGTTTAAATAAATACAATATTTCTACAATAAAGACTTCAAGTTGATTTTAGAAAGTTGCATTTCTTAAATATTAATTAATCACATTTTATAAAAATTAATCAATAAGTAAATTCTATTCTATTCTAAGGATTCATCTAAAGTCAAATTTCATAAAATAAATAAAATTACATCTTTCAAAATTTAAATTACAAATATTAAATTACTAAAATTAACCCTTGCGTAAAAACCAGTTCATTTTCAGTTAATTAAAAAAGCCTAAATACGTATTACTAATTAAAAGACTAAAAAGCTATAATAAAAACTCTTACTCAAAACGATATTGACTGTGGTGTTAGCATTTTGATTCAGTTTTAATTACACACCCAAGTAGATTTACTAATTTCCTAAAAATATTTACACAGTGAGTATAATTCAATTCTTCCCTCATGTCAAAGTTTACTCTCAAGTCGCTTCCGCTTCTTCTTCTTCTTCAGCTGAATTGCGACTTCCTGCCTCACTCCCACTCCCATCACCCTCTTTTGATTTCCTTGGACTATTCTCTCCAGACTTTCTCGACTTCTTAGGTGACCCTATCCCTTGATCCGTACTTAACCGTTGTTCAGCTTCTGCAGCAGCCTTTGCCGCAGCTTCTGCCTCCGCTGCTTCTTGCGCTTCTTCAACTTCAATCTGGTGCTGGATTTGCTTCTTTAGTTTAATTATATTTAGGACAAAATCATCCATTTTTTCTATAAAGTAAAAATGTCAAAGTTCAAAGATCAACTAACGCTTCAAACCCCGTACATTAACAATCTTAACAAAAATCCACACTCACCATATCCAGACACTTCCTTAAGATACTTCAGCGTATCATCCAAAACTCCCTTAGACTTTCCAATCCAAACGCTTTCATGCTGAACATCTTTAGGAGCGTGCAAGCGTCTTCGAACCTTCTCTAACCAACGCATAGCATACTTTCTTACAATCTCCCACAAATGCACTTCCTCCTGTTTCTTCTTTTCGATAAGAACAGCTGCAAAAAAAGTTCAAAATTATTTAATTATTTAAAAAAACAGCCAAAATTTCCCAAAAAAACCCTACGTATTTGCGTCCGATAATATTCCACACGACGCTGCCTTCTTTGCGCTTTCTTCTGAATATCCTTCCTTATCGCTTCTTCCAACTTGCTCTCCTTAAACACACGCTTTTTAGAATGTTCCAGTTTCGAATCAAGCCATTCGATTTTCTAAAGCCAAAACCCAAACTAAAAACTTAACCTTTGACCTTTCTCATTTAAAAAAATAAACAGTAAACCCATACAAATTTCTCCGTAGCTCTCTCCATAAGATCCTTATCACTTTTTCGTCTCTCCATAACCTCAATATCCTTAAGGGTCGTCTCTTTCAGCAATTTCCTTTGAGCTTCCCTTCGACTCAATCGAACAAAATAAAGTCTATCAGCCATCTTTTGAGCTCGCTCATAACCCGCAATAATCTTTTCCAAGTTTTGTTTAGTTTTTTCTTCACTCCATATAACCATTCTTTGGTCTTGTAAACGCTGCTTGTTTTCCATCCTACAAATTTCAAAACTTGAATTAAAACCAAAAATTCCTTTTTTAATCAAAATCAAAATTTCGAAAAACAAACTCAAAAACCTTTTCATTCTCCCTGCTAAAGCCTCTTTCTGAATTTGAATCGCTCTCAAGTGTCTCCCTTCCTCAATAGCATGCTGACCATCTTCATGGCTCTCGACTTTAAGAATCTTTCTGAATTCATCCTTCTGGCATTTCCATCTTTGATCCTAGAGTAAAAACCCAAAAATAATCATCACTCTCATACAAAAGAACCCTTATAAACCCTCTTAAATTAACCCTTGACCCTTCTTACCACTGCAGTAACAGCTCGTTGAACTTCATCATTATACTGAGTCCTTAAATAATTCCTAAACTTATTAAAATCCTTAAGAGAACAAAGAACTTCATTCTGCTCATTGATCAATCCCTGTTGAATAAGAAAGTCTCTCTTCAAAGGGCTTCTGAGATATTCCCTTGCATGCGGGTCATGCAAAGCGGAATAAGGAGCCCCAACTACTCTTTCCAGATTATGGTGATCATAAATAGAAAAGAAGGGATGGCATCTGTGAAGCTGAAAGAACATTTTTTCTAATTAATTAGCTTAATTACTATGTAATTCTATAATTAGTAGGCACTCACAGCATTGCCCAGCTTCCCTCTCGTGTAATAGATATAGCTTTTGGGAGCATTAACCAAAGGGATTTTTTCATTCATGGAAAGATCATACCAACTAGGAAGTGCTGTTCTAGGGACGGCTCCTTCTGGCATAGGGATTTGGCTTTTGATTAAATCCAGCTTGGATTTCATTCTCAGACTCATTCTACATAAAATTAAGGAAATTCCTCTCGTAAAAAAGCCTTAAAATTCCAAATCATTCATAAGTTTTAAGATAAGTGAATTTACTTTTCAGCAGCAGGAACAGTGGAAACCCTAAACAACTTGGCCACAGTTTGAACCCCGCATGTCTTTTCTTTTTTCTTAGGCTTGGCCATGAGTTTAAGTCTACGAGGATCACCTTCCGTGTAGTATCCTTCGTCAGATAAATACTTTTGAGAATCCTCAGTGTCTTCGTCATCAGGGGCAAGTTCGTCTCCATCCGTTGTTGGGTATTCATCCTGAGCAGGGACGAATGTTTCCAATTCTTGGGTTTCCTCCACTTCTGTCATCTTGTTGAGAGGTTAAAGGTCAGTCCTTTTGTGTCTTCAATCAAAAAGGACTCTTAATTACAAAATACAAAATGATATTCGTTTTCCTCTTGGTTTCAAAGTAGTTTAGGAAGTACGAGAGCAAAAGCTTTTTTAAGAGTCGGGTGGGTTTTGAAAATAAATGCAGAAAAACATAATAATGCGATGTTGAGTTTGAAAGTTATTTATTTTGGAATTTAGATTCATGATACAAAATGCGTTGCTAATGGGCACACTGTAAAGAATTATTTTACTATATAGGCGTTTCGTATCTGGGCGACACTTTTTATAGCAAAACTGTCAAGAAAAATGATCACCTCGGGTTATGAAATATTGCACATGAAAGAATGAGAAATGAACGAAAATAATCTTAATTGAAACTGAATATGTGTAGGTAATTAGAAAAACCTTTGTATTAAATGCAAAACCTATATGCTATTATCATTGGTGAACAATTCTGTATGGTGTTTTAAGCTGTCAAGTCAAGCTTTTTCTTAGATATTTGCGATTCCCAACCAGTGGAATTTACATCAAAATGTTAAGTTCAAGAATGATGAAAGTCTTTGCGTTTAGACTAAAATTCGCATCACTTTTTAACGATCCTTTCTATTGGGATGCAAAGTCAAATGGATTGAATTTGACGACCAAGTGGAGATACACATGTTGGCTTATGTGTTTCTGCAACATGTGCGTTACATTATGCGGACATTGCGTCAGACTTTAAATTCGAATTTGGAAGGATGATGTCGTCCTAAGGGATATGACTGCAGATGCGGTATTTCTCGCTTTTTTTTATTGTTGTCCCTCTAATGGCTCTAGTCGATTCATTCTTTCAGGTACGTAGTTCATAAGGAATTACAGCTTGATTCTAAGGAATTTAAATGACACAAAAGCAATTGTGTCTTATATTTTAGTTCATCATGGGGGTTGCATGGGAACAGGAACACTTTGCTGCTTTATTGCAATCCGTTGGTATCACAAAGTGGAGTTGCCTGTAATCATTATGTCCGTCTTGGGTGCTGTGTTGACAACAGTTGGGATTATGATTGAAATGAAAGTTTGTAATGCAATATTGAGTACTTTTAGAGTGACAATGATGTTTTTGTTACTTACTTTACAAAGTTAACAGACTTTGTTGCTACTCTGCTTCTTACTCATGCTGATGTTAAATATCAACTATAATATTTTACGGTTTGCAATTCGTTGACTCTGAAAGATAAGGGAAATTGGTAGAATTCAGAACTATTGGGCAGATTGAAACTGAAGAGTATTGATGGACATATTGTTTCTTTAAGCCTGTGAAACAACTCCTAAGCCTTAGAAATTTTAAAGAAAAACTAACATCCACTTGTATTCCCTCTTTTAAATGTCATTTTGCAGTCTTAGGGTCGAGCTACAACACAACTTTCTTAACCTTTCGTTTCAGTCATTTTTAAAGAGAAATAAATTATTCATTTAATGTAAACCAAATTGTGGCATTGGAGGAATTCAAGTTATCGAAAAACGTTTTACTTTTATTTTATACTTGAGACTTGACAGAATCCTTGTAATTGAAAAGGTTTTGTAAAACCTTCTTTCACGAACACAAACTGTCAATCAATAGTTGAAAATTCACCCGAATTTAGTCAGAAACTTAAACATTCTACAATTCTCAAACTCTGTATTTTGTCCAACATTGTAATTTTGAATTCTTTTGAAAGTTTACAACAAAAAATGATCTTGGTAGAAAAACATTGATTAAGTTTCTGAAATATTGAAAACAGCACAAACAAAGTAAAGACTCTTTCTGACAAGTTTTAAAAACTATAGTTGTGTTTAAGATAAGGGTTAATGGTAATAATGTCATCAATAAATTTACATACTTTTATCACTCATTTTAGTCTTTGTTACAACATAATTACAATTTACAACTTAACACAATCTCTGCATAATTATGAAGTTGCAAATTCGAATCATTGTGAAAACATAGGGATAAACTTGAACATAAAGATTTCTTTAGTAATTATCACACAGAATGAGTTTAACCTGAAGCCAATATTTGCTACGGTACGACTTGCAGTTGTTAAAAACCCAAATGCATGTTATATGTTCCACACTTTGGTAAAAAATGTTTGCGGAGACATTGACGTATTTCGGAATGAGAGACCTTTCAGAAAAAAACCTTTCAAGTGGAATGCCGACTTCCGAATTTCCAGTACTTACAAATTCATTGCGTACCCAATAGCAAGTAATCTTTATAAGAATCTTACATCTGTTGAGATCTTTCTGCGCTTGTGGATTTGGGATTTGGGATTTAATCACAGTTTGTTTGAGCATGCGGATGATGGAAAATCTCTTGATTTAAATGAAGCCAGGAGTGAAGAAGGCAAAGATGTATTTAAAATGAGTTACATTTGTAGGTACTGCAATCCCAATAAAATGGAATTTATTTTTGCTTCTTTTGAGAATACAAAGAGTGCATGGAGTCAAATAGAGTATTTTGAGGAACTAGAAAAAATACATTCAGTGGCATTTGCATATACTATTGCTTTCGATGAAATGGTCGATATCCAAAAAGGAAATCTCTTTTCTGTTTCTGTATTAAACAAGATTCACGGAACTGAGAAAAGTTTTTATGCAAATGGAAAATTGCCATTTCCTACACTGATGCCTCGGTATTTGCTTAAGGAATTGGATTTTAATTCAGCTATTTATTATCTGGTTTTGCAAGATTGGTTAAACTCTTTGAATCCTCACACTTTGTATAATATAGTTACTGCTTATAACAATACAATACTAACGAGAGATAATTCATTACAAATTCCTGAAATTGACTCACGTTACTATATTATTTATTTGTCGAATAAGTATCATTTTGTTGTGTTGGATGAAAAGAAATACAATTTTTTTACTTGTGATGGGACGCATTCAAAACAATCTTTTGTGTTTTATGTTACACCATACGATTTAGGAACTTGGCTTGGAATCGCACTTGGAATATTATTTGTAGCTTGGACAATTGCTTGTATTCTTCTTGGCTCATTCACAATGAACGTTTCAAGTTTTCTTAATTTGACTTCCGGATGGATAATCTGGAATCTGGATGCTTGGCTTCTTATTGGAAAACTCAGTGGAACTTCCAAGTAGAATAAATATCCCGTATCAAACAAAGAGAGTTTTGAATATAGTTATATTTTCATGGTGCTTAGCATGTGTCATTTTGAGCAACGCTTACAAAGGAGTCTTTACGACAGATGTCGTCCTCCCGTTACCTGTAACATCTCCCTGGAAGTCTATGACCGATCTTGGTCATTTCAAATTTTACACTCCGATTGAAAACGCTACTTACAACTTGGAAATGTACTCGGAAGTAAAACATTATCAACCTGTTATGCCTTTTGAATCGAAACTAATAAGCATGCGAAAGAAAGGAATGCGCGGTTTGAAACGGAATGATCAATTTATTGACAAAATGTTAAGTAAACATTATAATGTTACACGGGTAAAGTATTACTCCTCTTACAGACCACGCAATGTTACTGATTCATGGAATGAAAAAATAATTCCTTTGGCTTATCAATATCCGTCTCATTTTAAAGGAAATTTGTCAATTTGTGAAAGCGTAGCTTATGTGGACATAACAGAAAATATAAATGAGATATTAAAATATGCAAATGATATTAGGTTAGGTGAACGTACTTTTGTCAAAGGAGATGATGAATCATTTCCTGAAAATCGAGTGGGTTGGGCTTGGTCTGAATCGTCTTTTGGTCAGGGTTTGTTCCTGAGTGATCGGATGGAAGCTTTACTTGTCACTTCGGGGATTTACAATTATTGGAAGAATTTATATGGACGATTTGCAAATGAGAAACTTTTTCAATTTTATGATAATTGGACCCATCCAAAGAATGACAATGTTGTTAGATTAGGTTTGAATTCTAATGTTATTTCTGCATTTTATATTTGGATTACTTGTTCGTTATTTATTATTTTTGTATTTTGGTTTGAGTTGTTAAACAAGTTGGTATTGCTTTTTAAAAATGGGATCAGGACAAAGCGAAACCATCAAATTTCTAATTAATAATTTGATTAATTATGAACTGAAGACAAAGTCATAATTGCCCACAGTGGCTATGAAGCTTATAGCAAGTCGGCGAGACCTTGTGACAACCGTTTTAAAAGTTTCTGGGCCTAAATGTTCCCAAAGAATTCCAGCGTCTTCTTCCGTAATGTAATGCAGATAGCGTTTTTAATTGCGTTGTTCATCAAGAAATTAGTCAAAGTAAAACGTTTAAAAAACAGCATCAAACACATTTGAAACTTTCTTATTAACAAGAATCACATAAAATACTATGCAACAGTCATATTCTTTGTTCCTTCAATAAATCACTTTTAAAAACCAAAGAAATCGTCATCTCATCCCGTACAAGAAACTCGAGTCCATTATAGTAAACGAATCAACATAAGATTCTGCACTAATCCTGGAATTAGTACAGAGTTTAATAAGACACACTATGCCCACTACTCTCTTGAGTTGACCCAAGACAACTTGCTTGCATTGCATACCATACAATATTATGGGATTAAAAAAGTTGTTTTTAATATTATTATTTTGTATTAATAAGAGCGATTTAATAACTTTTATTCCTGGCTATAGATATACAAAAGTGGTTTAGCTTGTAATAATAGCTTTTTCATACTTTTTAAACCATTTCTTACTTTTAAATACAATTATCATCATCATCACCTGCTGCTGGAGTTTAGTATATATAATTATATACTGGATCTCGTATTCACTGAATTGAACACTCTCTTCTTTAATTCTTAATAATAAAAACAGCTTGTTAAAACTGAGAGTCAATATTTTAACATATATTTTATATTAATTTAATTAAAGTTTTAAACACAAAAGTTGTTCAAATGGACTGCAGATCCGGCCTTACGTTTTAAAATATTAAGTGAGTGTAGTTATTCAATTGTGTTTTAATTTTAAGTGATCTAAAGCCATTGCATAGCCCTCTTGTACTAACAATGAGTTTATTTATTAAATTCTAATTCCAACGTAAAAACTTTTAATTCTATCCTTTCAGATTTTTTAAATATTATTTTTACTTTGAACTGCATTTAAAAACTGCATTGCTATTTAAGATAATAGTTAAATACGTATCATAATTATACGTAAGTATAAAACGTATTTACTGGAAGTGGAAAAATATTAGATACCATTAGGTACTTTACATAGCGAATGTAAAAAGATTAAAATACTGCGGACCATTATTATTTAATTTTTTCTTTTGCTTTATATTTTTATTAATTATTGTTTTACTGACAAAATAATTATATTGATTGCAGCATGAGTAATAAATAGAAAGAGAGTTTACCAATGTTCTGAATTCCTGAACTTATAAATTTTAACATAACAATTTATTATCTATTTTTTTATCCAAAGCTAAAAACATTATTGAAGTCAAAACGTTTTAATATCAGAACGGAAGTGGTAATCAGGCAGAGAAGTTGATAATAGAAAAAAATTAGCATTGTTAATATATAAGAATGTTAAACTCACATGTCACATTAAACCAGATAAATTATCTTTGTCAATTTGGAAAACAAAACTTGATCTCTAGTTCTCCCAAACAATATAACTATTCAAAATTATTAATTCAATTGGCGAACAATTTACAAATTACTTACAAAAGGTGTGTTATGGGGTTTTATGATTTATGAATGTATTTTTTTCCAAGAGCCTAAAAGCATTTGTATTTTTCAATTATAATTCGTATGAGTCTTCGAAGGTTGATGTTCATAGATGCATCTTGCATGGAATGTTATTTTACATTTACTTGCTAATGTTAATTAACCTATAGATCCATAGATGTAGAATTGATTTATTTTTTGATGGCTTTAAAAATCGCATTTAATTGAATTTGGATAGTACGTAATGAAACTATAGATTATGATTGATTTATCCATTATTTTCCTGGTGAAATAAGATCTTTGGGGTTAACCAATCTTACTTATTCTTATTACAAATTCGGTTAAATAAGCTTTATTTGAATTTAAAAATAGTGTAATTCTACGGCGTAGGGCTGCTTTTATAAAATGTGGAACAAGTATTAGACAAACTGTTTAGATAAAACTCCATGCTTCAGAATGATTCCGTAATAAAAGTAATAAAAAATAAAACCCCCTATTTAACCGTTACTCGGAGCCTCGAGCTAAAAAACCGGGTTGTAATACTACCCTGTTTCGTGGTTTTTGCTTCTGAAAGGACTTTAGACTTGCGGAGGCCGACAAACAGATTAGATTAGTCATGCGTCAAGCAAATTTCTTTGTCATCATCGTTGCAGTCGGCTTTGTGAATTGACGGGTGCTATAAATCGTAAGTGCATGTGCATTGTAGTTGTAGTCATTGTTTTGTGTGTAGTCTGATAGTCTGGTGTCTGGTGTGTATAAAGTGTTGTGCTTGGTTGTTGGTGCCTCTCTGACTGCAAAGGTTTTGTCTTCATCAACTTCTTTTGATTTTAATAAAGTTTAAAAGTTAAGCTAGTTTGATTTAAAATAGATTTTATTTTGTATTTGTGGATATAATTGTGAAATAAGAAGAAATAGAAGAAATGTCATCGGTCAAAGGTCAACAGGTGGCAAAGAGTGGCGGATCTGCTGCTGACACATCGTTTGACGAGTCGCTCGCTGCTCTTTCTCTTACAAGCAAGGATGAAGTCAAAGCACCGGACAATTATCTTCAGATAAATGCAAATCAACTTGGTCAAGTAATTCAATCTCCGAAATTCGAAAAATTCAAGTCCATCGGGAAGTTCGAGATCAGCGGAGAAAAAGCGTATTCTGGGGATGAAGGAGCGCCTAACATCCCGAGGCTGATCGCTTCAAGCGACATTTCAAAATTGAAAGGCACTTCTTTGTCAATTGGGTACGATAAAGCAGTCAAAATCACTGACTACAAGGAATACACCGAGTTGAAGATTAAGTTCTTTCTTGATTGGCTTGTCAAAATGGAATACTTTCAAAAAGTCCATAAGAAGGTAAGCTAAGCTAAAATAATTCGTTCCATTTTAAGGTCAAAGTATTTAATACAAAGGTCAAAGGTGACACGCTATGCTATAACCAACGTCAGGCGTCAAATAACGTGTGTAGCCACTGCCGCCACTGCGTAATTTTACAAAAAAATATTAATAAAATTGAAATTGATCTGTAGGTTTACAAAAAACCGGATATCATCTGTTTCGGAGGGCGAATAACTGATCCTTTGATAAGCCCCTTAAAGACCCGATTCGGGGAATGGGAAATCTATGCAGCGCAATACAATGACACAGTGTTTATTTGGCGAGAGGAGTCGGTCAAGAACAGGTCAATGGATATGGGATCTTATTACGGATTCGCTTACGAGTCGCTGCTAACAGGTAGACCGTTTCTCCCTCCTCCCCTTTCACGAATCAGCTTAATACACAAAGTACAGATAAGTATTCTTCTATTTATTTATGATTTCAGGCAAGAATCCTGCCACCCAGAACATCAACGAATTGGAAAAGTCCTTCGTGATCCAGGAAGTGACCTTTGGGCCTCATCAGATACTCATGGTGAGTGAAATTGACGCTCAAGATGATCAAGGAAAATGGGTTGAAATCAAAACGTACAAGCAATGCTCTCCTAAAGGAATGCAGGGTAAGGTTTTTAATAAGGATTGAATTAAATTAACAAAAGAAAAATGAAAAACCCGGGTTAAAAAACAATTTTTTAAACAATAGGCAAATATTTGGGGTACTGGGGCCAAAGCGTTGTGTGTGGAGTAGAGAAATTGGTAGTAGGACGAAGGGATGA
>JAQGAA010002129.1:0-13452 GCA_034696425.1 Isotoma viridis | reverse complement strand
TCTTGTTTCATTTACAGTTAACGTTATTAGACCAAAAATTATAACAAGCACCATGTATAGTTCTTGAATTACAAGCCTTAGCAGGAATTACAACTTAATTAACCCTTACAAGGGATTTTAGCTAAACAGGTTGCCAAAGTCAAATTACTGAATTGTAAATTTTTAAATGGACAAAACGAGCTATATCTTTGTCATTGAACTATGATGCAGTTTGACTCAATGCCTTTATGGGACATTAACTCAACCCCCTTCAAGGTCTCTTTATCTCTGAATCTCTATGAATTTTTCATGAAGATTTTTATAGCGAGTACATAAATTGAGCTAAAAACAGTTTTTATCATAATAACTATGTTCTTAAAAAGGTTACATCAGTCATTGCATTCTTTATTCTAAAAGCTCGGAATACTCCTGTGATGATAGCACTTCCTTTTTTGCTTATTATGGTTGAATTCCCGTACCGAAAATAGACGTAAAGGTTGATGTCACCTAATATTATTTTCTCTTTTTCTTCATCCACCACAAAAGGTTTGTGGAAATCACCTGAGTCAATCTCCTCAAAAGTGGTAATCCTAGGACGTCAAGCACAGTATATGGTTCCAAAATTACCGATCGATAGCATACAATGTACCAAGTTGGCTAATCATTTTCATGTGGATGTGACTAGAACTGCACCACCGGTTTCAACTAATCATCATAATAACCACTATCTTCATGTTCTGTCATTTTCGATCTATAAGTAATTTCGTGGTCTCCATATGATCAAACCTCATGTATGTTGCGATATTATTATGTATGAAATGTAGCCAAAAATGAAGCCAAAAAACCCTCCCAGCAATAGCGACAGAAACTTCCAAACAATCTTTACCTCTTTTATCTTTAATGGTAGCCAGTTGTTATCTCCCAAAGTATCGTTACACCAACTCACTCGGTATTAGATATTGTTCACATAAGTTACAAAACACAAGTTTATACCAAGGTCTCGGCCGTCTATAGGGATTGTCAATTGTCCTTGCAATTGCTCCACCATGATCATTTTAGTTTAGGACCCCCTTGGCAGGTTTGTTAAATCACTACTCTTATGATTTTCGTCTTTCGTTCTTTTAGGCTCTTAACTAGCATTTCTGTCTTGAGGCAAAGGATTGTAGAGAGAGAATGGTAAATGGGATCCATTAGTTGGCCTTCATGGTTCGTGTTCAATACAATTTCATTGATAGCGTGGGCTTTATATATATTGTTTCAAATATAACGAGAACTGAATTCCAGCACTGATTACTTCCGTCGGAAATAGTAACAAGTCCTTTATTCTAACTAATCCCCTTTTCTGAAGTAGAATGTAAATTTTATGTCAAAAATTCCTTTCATTGTTTTAACACCTGATTATAACGTATTGGCATTTTTATCACTTATTTTTATTCCTGATTATGAAAATGTTCTGTAAGATTTATTAATGCTTTGACACAACCTAAACGATACTTGAATAGAAGGTAAACTGTTTTTTCAGTTTTTTGATTTAGATAAATTGGCAAATCCATTTGTTTTTGTGTACATCACGTTGCTTCCTCAAAAGAAAATTTCACCAAGGACTCTACGAAATCCCTGCTAAAGCCCTCAAGCCTTAAGTATTAGAAAACTCATGTACGGAAGAAAACAGCAAAGCAGAGACTTCAACATGTACAACTAATGCGCTCTGATAATACGAGTACAATGAGACCTTGAGTTGAAACATGCTAAGATGGTTTTATGCAGGCTGCTCAAACAACAATTCGCTGAAATAAATGGGTGAAAAACAAATCATAGGAAAATATTATACAAGTTTCAATATCTGCTCAACCGCAATATAATAAGGAGTTGAGGACAGTTTGCAATGTAATAAAAATTCAATGGTTAACTAATTCTTGGTAAAATGTTTGAAGATTGTGTTCCAAACTCGGAACAAGTGACGGTTCATTATTAGTTAGGATGGATTTATCTAACGAGTATACAAATTATTTTAGTCTTATTGATTATTAAAGATGCTAGCGAAATAGCGAATATCCCTTTGATTATTTATTCAAACTATTAGTAAAAGAAATTCACCCTCGTTAAAATAATGTATGACTTGAACATATTTTAGCAAATTTTATCTAGCGTTACACATCATAATTTTGACATTGAAAAATGAGTCTGTGTCACCTGTGTATGTTAAAAATATTTTAGTTATTGAATTTATCACCTTTGTAGTTACAACGAGTCCAACAGCCTTACATTCAGAAATTAAAAGTGACCAGTATAATGATTGATGATCGGTCAAATTTTATTAGTAGAGTTGTATGTCCTGAGTCTTTCGGTATACACATGTCATGTATTACCTAATTACTTATAGGCTACGTTATTTTTGAAAAAAATGCAAGAAACATCTGAATACCGAATCATCCATTCATTTTCTGTAGATCTTCCTTCAGTAATCAATCTCTTCTACATGCAAAATCCCGGATCCCAAATTTCAAGATGTCAGTAACTCAGTACCTAATCCCTCATCTTCATAATGACTTTGAGGCTTCTATTATATATTATCAATATAAATTATATTCACAAGCGCATGATGGTACTTCGTACTATTTGTTTAATTTCCCATTATTCCCTCTTATTATGCAATAGAAACAACTCTAGTGAAATCTTTTAGTAAATTTGTATTACATTGAACACTTATACTGTCGGTAACATATGCCTACTGTCAGAAATATTTGATTGATGGTCATAAGAATTTGGTTGAATTTGCAATCTGAGGCTGAAAACTAAAAGCATGCCACAGGAATTATTAGACGCATTCTAATGCTTATGATCACTCAGGATTAATTTCGATTCCTCTAACTCCTAGTCTGTCTTCAATCATACTCTTCTCACCAGCATCTTTTTTATTTTACAATGATCGTTAGCAGTAACATCTAAATGGGTATAAGAAAGTATTCGTTGGGTTATCTGCGTGTAAATTGAAGTATCTCATGCGGGACTAAAAAAAGCTTTGAAGAGAAGCACAAATAAGGAAATTTCACTCTTGAATCAATCCATGTCAATCTTTATATTTATAATGGATTTCAAATTTGAATTGTCAAAACTTAAATAAAAAATATCTTTTAGATTCCTGGAAACTGAAAATGCTGGTTCTCTGATTTAGTATGAAGAAGTATATAAGATATAGCTAAAATAAACAGTGGTAGAATGTCCCGTTTCTCGTATTGCTATTTATCTAGGAATATAGTAAAGAAAAGAATGTATGTCTGATCTTGTAGGAGGAAATTTATGTGTGATATGGGAAAACTGTATGAAGCTTTCTCTTTTGAATACCCCCTGTCACCCAAATTTCAATAAATCACTTGGAAATGAAAGTTTTGTTTGTTCCTTCGTGACTGTGACCTATCTCCAACTGCTTGCAAAAGCCTTATGGATTTCTGTCTTACTCCTACCTAAAACTACTATTCTAGATATATCGTAGTCAAGTGTCGTTTTCTATTTGTGTGAATGCAGCATGTCGGCCAAACAGGAAAAGGTTAGGATAGGTTTTGGCCACCAAGACTTGGCACAGCATGAATAAAGTACTTTTTACTTACATGTAAAATATGTCATATATCAGTATGATCTTTCAAAAATAATAGTGTGATTTTTCCATTTATAAAATAAGGAAGCTGTCTCGGATGTTTTGCTTTCATGATTCAGCATGTAAAGCAACGGACTGAAAAATTGCAACCTTCTATAGAAAGGAATCAGATTATAGTACTTCATCATGATCAAAATGCTCATAGTTGCATGTGTCAAACTTTTGAAAGTACCTAGTAGTCTGGGTGCATTAGTCTGTCAAGGTCATTAAATCTCTCTAGTTAATTTATGGTAAATAGTTAATGAATTTATACAAAGTTAGTTAGCTTTCCTACAATCTGGTCCTGGGAGTTTTTAGTCCTTGGGGTCCCCGACTACTTTGTCACATACAGAAAGGGAAAACGAGAGAATGCGCAATATTTTTGTTAAATACCTGCAAACGAATAAAGCTTTTAACCTTCACTGTAATTCCAATTCACAATTTTTTAGATTAAATGACTACACAATACAGAGCATACTAGGGTATGTTCAACTAACTTTTGCCTTTAGGTAATATTGGATACAGAATCTTTTACCAAACGTGGATTTTAGTAATATTTCTAGTTCCTACAAACTATATTGATGCTGAGCGATTGTTTTCTCACAATCAGGTTTATTGTTCTTCAGGGACCCATGTGAAATCGAGTATTTTTTGCAACTGCCTGCATCTCTAAAAACAAAATATCTTTCTGAACGTTCTTTTTCCACGAACTAATCCATTGTGTTACTTACTGGTATGTGGCTTGGTTGTATGAAAAAAATGCAATTGAGATGCTATTATTGTCTGGAGAAATAAACTCAAGACTCCATTTCTCGTTTATTACTCCGGATTACATTTGCATTATAGACTCAGAAGCTGTTACATTTTACAACCTAATGATGATTAAAATAAAAATATATACAATTTTGTATGCAAACGTATTCGATCCTAATACAAAATACCTTAATCCAGTCATTCCATGTTTCGTAATATCCAGCGTTATATGACTATTAGTCAGTCAACTTAATAAATCCTGAGAAAAAGTTAGGGCAGGGCTACTACTTGCTGGTTGCTACAACTTCTTAGAACATAGAATATTGCATACCAGAGGCCAGAGCTTAGATTAGTACAGTATCTAATTAATTCAACCCCCACGATAAAACGTGTGGATGCATTCAATCAGAATGAAACGTAATTGGTAATGTTATGGTCATAATTGAAAAGTTATAGGTAATTCAGTAGTTGTAGTTGAGAGGTTAAGCTTAATCATTGCATCAGGATCACTTGGAAAAGACATGAGCCTAAAGAATTAAGAACTTTCTGTAAATAACTATACGTATCAGAACTTGTTTTTAACCCTGCAGTCTATTTCTACGTAGAAAATCTGAATAAATACTAGAAGCTCTTAGGATTAATTCAGTCATTTACTGAAGCTGTATTGTATACTTATGCAGTTTATCAATTCTAGTGACTCAGTGATAACCTAGACCTCCTTTTTGTGCCATCACCATCAGTCAATAAATCCTATCACGCTCATCAACATAAAATTAGCAAAAAAGTTAACAAAAAAACTACTTAAGAAAAAAAATCCAACTAAAATGTCTCAGCTCTCTTATGTAATATTTACGCAACCTTATTTATTATTCCGTAACATCTACATCTTTAAAGTACACAACAAAATCACATATTTGATTGAGTCATAATCCTGGATTAAAATAAAAAACTAAAAATTAATGATGTGGTCTGTTTCCACAGAATTGCTATAACCATTATATAATGACATTATTCTAAGTAAAGTAAATCTTTGCTCTACAAAGGATTCTATGAGTTTTACACAAAAGAACTTTTACCCTATGGGGGAAGAAAGTTGTTTGTATACGGAAATTGAAACAAAAGCTCAGCCTAACAAGGAATGGTTTCAGCTTTCAACAAACACAATTCCACATTGAAGCAATGGGAGTAGTGCTCTCATTACGATAAAATAGTGCAGAATGAAACGCGATCTTAATTAAGAACTGAACAAAAAAAACTCCCTATTTCTGGGACTTGACATTGTGGTATATTTCTTTGTTTTCACAAAATTCTAATAAACTTCACAAAAGAGGAATAGTTTTAGCTCAAAGTTTCTAAATTCTCTTTGCAAAAATGTGTTTCATTATTCATGAATCATGAACTTATAAGCCTACTTTTTTCCATACAAAAGGCATAAAAGTTTAGAAATTATTCAACAAAAACTTGAAAATTAGACTAATTTATGACTTTGTGGAAACTCGTTGTCGAATAATTCCTTTCTTTACTTTAAGAAGTGTAAACTTTTCCTTGGGCTTTGTGATTAATTTCAGAGAGATAAATTAATGATTTTTTTTCTCTTGTTAAAAAATCCAACTTTAGAATAGCCTCACATTGTGGGAATTAATAGCTATAGGATATCGACTCGACAAAACGATAGTTTACTTGGTGTGATTTTTTTCTGCCATTTCGTGAAGGAAATATTGTTATTGTTATAATTGATGAATTGATATGTAAAAAGTGTTCAGTGTCATTTATACGACTTAATTTCGTGTGAACGCAAGCACAAGTTTATGTCCCGGTTTTTTTATAGAAAAATATTTGTTTAATTTTTAATTCAATTGTCAATTTAATCTTTCCCAGTACAGCCACATTTTTAATGATAAATAATAACCCTATCCTTCAATATGGTTGTGGTACTGATTAACTAAATAATTGTATAGTTTTCAGTAAAAAATGTGAAATACTTCCTCAGGATCAACGAGCAAGGAGATTGGGTACTAAAAAGTGGCTCACCAGATTCAACAAACAAGCAAACATAAATATCAACCCAGTGTAATGTTTTAAAACATTTTCTCATTTTTTACTCTCAAATCCATTCATGATAATGAGAATCGTGATAGTGGATTTAGGTGACTACTGCAATTTAGGGAAAGTATTGTCTTAAAATATAAATTTAAAAAAATTGTGTATATAGCAAAAAGTGAATACTATACTTCAGATAGATTAAACTAGAAAAGTGCTGCCTCTGTCAGCTCCTAAGTTGAGAAGTGAATTTTGGATGCAAAAAGTGCACAGAAAAACCTGAATGTTAAATTGGGTAAATGTAGTGAGAGTTCCAAAGTTCCAACCCTGTGTACTTTCCTGAAAGCTTTCAATACTACACAAATACCTACTCTCTCCGTAAATCTGTTTGTACAAAATAGTTGTTACATGTAACAGATTTTAGACGTAAATGTAACTAATAAAGTACCTTATTGTTGGGATATACTTAAGTGTTATCACAATATCTTCGACAAGAAAAAGGTTTTCCTACTATTTTCAGCAACACACTGACGTAGCTACCCTGCCTCTGCCTGTCGGTCATCAAATAAGACTGATCCTGCTATACAAAGAAAGTAAGTGAAAGCAATTTGTCCATAAGTACTCCTTCGACAACTTTCACAAGTTATAGTTATTACTTACACTATGGTCCGACTTATCTTAATCACCCTGCTAGAATTTTGTGCAACTAGATTTTAGCAACACAACCGTGTGTAGTAGGGGTGGTAGTTATATTAAATCACCTTGTCAGTAATGTTTTGTTAGTGCTTCAAACTCAAGGGTGATAACATATTTTTTCGACACCTTGACTGACAGCTGGGCGTTTCTTTTACGTGTTAGAATGTCAGGTGCTGATTAGTACATCAGAATTGCTTAGTATAATTAATCATTTCAATGGAATTTAAAACTTTTGAAAATAATAAGCCCTTGAAGAATAAAAAATAAGTATTTTCTACCTTAGACAATACCAAGACAAGGTATTAAGGGAATGACCTTGGGCGTTGAATAGGTTGTTTACGTTTTTGGCGAAAGTTTTTTTTAACAACTTTAAGCCATAATTTGACATGACCTGTTAGAAACAGATGAGACCATGCAGATTGCAAGCAATATCAAGTAAGTTAAGATTGAACAAAGTTGTTATTTGGTAATAAAACAATGCATCTTGTAATAAATTGTCAAGATCTGATCTGATGCATACAATAGTTTGAGTAATGTTCAATGGGACATAAACAATTTTATTTTTTCCATCTCATTTCTGCACCTGAATTCATGTTAACTTACACAACGGTCTACTGAACAGAGAAAATAGGACAATCTTGTTTATATCTAGGAGATTTGTGGCTTAACAAGCTTCTTGTGTGATGGGATTGTTCCGTTTATTACTTAAAGTGTGTGAAGGTTGTGAGAATGATTGGATGGGATTATTGAATCAGGCTTTTTTGGTTCTGTTCCTTATTACAAAACAATGGTTTGGCAAATTTAACCCAATTATTCAACCTTCTTCAGAACCTTCAAACCTTCAGAACTTCCTAATAATCCAAAAACCTAGCAAGAGTCATCCTTTTATTTTTACAGGTTGTTAGAGCTGTTATTTCTAAGCTTTTTAAGATCAGTTGGTTAGATAGAAATGGGGAAGCAACAGTAACAAAGTTCAGGTTCATCAGGGAGCTCTTCTAGCTAGAAGGTAATCGTAAAAATCTACCTCAAGAAGTAATCTCATGGGACTCATCTTACAAAAGATTCATGGGGTTGATAAATAAACATTTTTGATGTCAACGGGGTTAAGAATACTTTGTGCGTTTTTACAAAAAGCTCGCATGCTTATTGTCTTTCACACTCCAGAGTCTAATCTTAAAGTAGCACTTTAAGACTTGTTTTAACTTATATTGTTATATTATTATTATTAGACATTTCTATTATAAAAACAATATACAATGAGCAGAGTGTTACATTCTCTAACAGCCAACATTGAATTTTTGTTGTAGGAGGATTGTCTAGAATTTTTTGTACTATATGCACCCCGTTGATAATAGCGTGAACAGTGAAGTATGCAAAAAATAGCTGTAGTATGAAAGCCAGAAAAAAAGTCACTAAACACAAAATATGTGTATAAAAGTTGAGGGAGTGCGTTGAGTAAAAGTATTATTATTTGTCCCTTGTTGCTTTCTCTTTAAAAGGAAAAAAAGCTTCGTTTTACTTAATACTTAAAGAAAATACATAGGCTTGAAGTATTTCATTCGCAGTAATTCAGTACAGGATCGTTTTCCTCTGTTCACATGATGTCAACCTCTTTTTATTCTCAGGGCTTAGTTAACTTTTTGCATTTTTTGTATAATTTGATCTCTTATTCAAAATGACCACCCGTATGTGAAAAAGTGTGTAAAATATACGAGAGTGAGAGCTTCGAGTTTCAACCCTGACCTCATTCATATATGCTTATTAATCCATCAAATTAGGATTATTCAATTTTTTCGTGCGGTGCATTTCTTTCATCAAATATCATGGATTAAAAGAACATAGTCATTAATATTTCATACGATTATGCATGAATGATGAAAGGAAAATTGTATTTTCATAAAGCGATTCGTAAAGTTGGTTTGAGCTGAGTTCGAGTTGAATCCTTCTACACATGTTAATGAAGTCAACCATGCTCCTCTTTCTCTGTTCAGTGGTTACATTACGTATTTTCAAAGGTTTCAAACAGTAATTTCAATACAGAATTATGCAACATTTTTAGGTTATTTGAAGTTTGAATTATTTAGTAATTACACTGAAGAATAAGAATGCCGCTGACTGGAGTGGAAACTGGAAAACTGAAAGCGTTGTATTAAAGTGCTTGCAAATTTCGAAAGAACTCGTTCAATACTATCACATTTTGCGTTTTGAATAAGTATTATTTTTACAATGAATATTAGATTTTGTTTTCAGTTTCTTTCTATATTTGCTAAAATCGATGTTAATTTAAGTAAAACTTCCTCAAAAAATTATATTCATTCCGTTGATGGGATTTTAATCAAATTTAATATTCCACTCCATAAAATCAATGTTAATTTTAGCAATTCCTTCAAGCTCATTGCGAAAGGCAAACACACCGAGTTATGGATATTGTACGATAGAAATTCGTCGTCTTATTCCGCTGTGCAGTTGAAAATGCCTGTCATGATCGTTTATATAAAAGTATGATATTGAAATTAGATTTTGCTACCTAGAAAATCTATAAAAAAACTCAACAACAGCTTACAAAGAAAAGGTAATTGTTGGTGGGTTGACAGTTTTCCAAAAAATCACCTTTCATATCAGGCATTCGTAGAAATTCCCTCATTATAAAGCTTTCATGATAAATCATAAATAATTTATTACGCCGAAAACAGTTACAATAAACAGGTGGTTGGGGTCCTGGATTAATCAACAAAGTATTTTTTCCACTTGCTGATTCATTTCAAGTTGACTATCTCTGTAAGAAATTGTAATAAACCTTTGACAGATTCAAGTTTGAATGAGTTCTGTTTCATGTATTTGAGTGTATATTATTGATAAAAAATCTCAGTTCTTCAAATGTTGCTTTTTTACTGCAAGTATCATTTACTTCATTACGTCAACGAGACTTTTGTTGTTTATTTCTTAATTGGACAGCTTTGATTGACAGGTACATATGGTCACCATCATCACTTTTGCAGTATCAGTATCAGTGGATATAACAAGTTATAGGTTGTACTACAATGCATATTATAGGGACACAAAATTACAATAGAGAAAGGAATTGCCAGTATTACTGATTGATGTGCAACTAATAGCTAAGCAAAACTTTAGTAAGTATTATTGCCAATAATATCGGTTTTCATGAGTGCGATGTGCTGCTGGTGATATAATACTATGCATTGATTCAGTTGTGAGTATTTATTATTTCTCATTGTTAACACTTGCTGATATAAACATGGAGGTGTATAAAAAATCCATTTACTTTTTCACTCCAGAATCCATTAAAAGCTTTTACTTTGTTTATTATTAGCGTACATAAACCGTTGCTGACGTGTGCCTTTTCCCTATTACTGAAATAAATGTCTTGAAAGTTAACCAGGTGACAGAAGGCTACCTATACACTTTAAGCCACATAAAAAATTATCAAGTAATAGCCGGTGTGAGGGCGTGACATACGACAGTTCCTCTGAACGTAGATCGCTACATGACCGTTGTAGTATATTGTACTCCAAGTTGACGTACGTACTTGTATCACCTAAGTGCATTTTTAGGTGTTTTATACCTGACATTGCTTACATTCGAACAGTAGGAAATCAGAAAAGGGTTGTTCGACTTCTATCAGATGTCATGTTAATTTCGAATGTGCAAGGCGTACTGTCGTTCTCACTTCAACCAACACTTTCCGCTTAAAAGCTGTTATTACTTGGCGAACTTCGCTAATAATGCTTCACCTACCACTACCAGTCTGACAACTACGCCTACCAGTCTACCGTGTCTTTCTTGCGTCTTTGTTTTATCATCAACCGAACCTGAGATTTTCAAGTTGGAATTCGATGGGAATTATCACATAACTAGCTAAAACTATAAGTAAACTGTTTTGACTGAGCAATTTCATTCTAGTACACATTTTGTCTCCAACATCGTTTCGTTTCCCTTTCCTCTTCACATTCATTTTATATTGCAGAATATTTTTTGCTCCTTAGCTTGCAACAAGCGTCAAACTCCCACTTCCCACAGCTTTTTATACACTAGGATCTGCGAGGTCCATAAACTTAACTACTACGGTTGTTTTTTTCTATAAAGAAATACAGACTGGGAAGAATACTAGGATTCCAGATCGTCTCCACAGCATCAACTTTAGTATGGTAAAGCTAAGCCAGAACAGTTTCAGAGTCGGTTTTCACTCTGCTGGGCTTTACTAAACTCCGAAATCGGAGAACTTGGGGACCATTCTATAGTACAGCTTGCTCTTGGTCGGTCAGAGTGTCTCAACTTCCCTCACGTCATACTTTCTCTCGTCTCAATCTCATATTTGATAAAAGTAGTCATGAAAGGGTTTTCTTTTAACAATGTCAAAAACAATTTCGTTTAGGAAATATTATTGTCATTCGTTTTAAAAGTTTTGTCAAGTATTCCTAATAATTGATTTGTATAACAGTATTAAGAACTCAGTTTTCTTTCTTTCGAGAATGCTCAAAATAAAATGTTTCTGTGTACCTTCATCGTAAAAGCTTATCTTCGAAATTTTATCTTTTGAATTTAATTATCTTTAGAAAAACAAAAAATAGACATTTTTTTAACGTTTAGTCTGTTAGATTAGAACTTAGGGAAACTTGTTAAATTATATTTTTTCGAAGTCGACTTTTTACGTTAGGTTTGAAACCGTTCATAAACATCAAAACTCGTGGCTGCAGGACAAAATTGCTTATTTGAACTTCAAAAACCCCCAGGGGAACAGTTGACACCATTGATTCTAAAAGCATTTTGTAGTAGTGTGCCAGTGTAGAATGTGAATTTATCTGATTGAATGTGAGAGTAGCAGTTCAGTTCCTGCTTGAAAGTGACCCATTTACATTTACTCAAATTGTTTCGTACAAACTCTTTTCAAGATTTTGACCAACCATGTGAAGTTGAGTTTAATTAAACTCCAAGAATGTAAGAGAGCTTTTTCACATTAAAAGAAAATGCCCAAGGTCCAAAGAACTTTCTGTTAAACACTTCAGTTGTATGTGAACTTTGCTACTTTTTTGCAGATTTAAAAAAGAAAGAATTTTTGAGACATTGCGTCTACCAGACTGAAATGTGATTTACAAGATTTAATGACGAATAGTCTTAGTTGTGACAAGTGTTGGACTTAATGACTAGCACGGCTTGATTTCATGTTTGTAAACTTGACTCATCGTTCTTACTCGTCCATGAAAAAAGAACTGTCGTATTTTAATATCAAGTACAGTTCATCTCAACCCTGTGGGCCAATTATACCCTTGATTTGAGCATATCTGTTTCGGAAAGAAGCTTTACAAAGATCAAGAAGTCACGTAAAAGCAGTGCAGTTGGCAAGAGGAAGCAAACAACCAAGTTGTAAGTTGAAACGATCATCAATTAGTTGTCATCCTTGTCATTAGTCAATCATCTCCCTGTCCTACTATTGGTTTTGTAACTGACACGCAGAACAATGATCATTCTTGTTTGTTTTGAAAAAATTTTATACTAGCAATAACAATAACTTCCACTTTTACTTCTATCCCCAAGTCCCCTAGAAAGAATTTCCTAATTTCCTATTCTTAATATGAGATATTGCGGCCTTGCATGCTCGATTGCGAACATGTTGAAAACGGATGTACTAGTTCTCTTCTTATCATATTACAAGCAGTCATTCATAATAATGAATTCATTCTTAAAACGTTATAAGCATACACACATTATAACCCAATTACACATGTCATTAGCATCAAAGTACTTTCTGGCAATACTTGAGCCTTATCTTGACTGCTAGAAGCAATCTTTTATGCATAAATCATGAATGTCATATTTTATTCTTCTTGAAGAATATTAAACATGCCCATGCAACTTATGTTAGTTTGTACGTGAAGTACAGGTTAAATTAATACAAAATCACATTTAGTCATTTATAAGTAAACAACTTTATGCAAACTATGAGGTGGTTATGAATTACTACTTACTACGGCTATGATTGTCACCTTTTTGAATTTTCAACGAAGGAAGGAAAAACTTGCTGACATTTACAGAAAAAATGAGTAAATTCCATTTGAAGATTACTGCATGTTCAATTTTAAGCATCCACTCACACTCATTTGCTTTAGAATTTTGTAAGCATCTGAACCTTTTTTCACATTTTTCATGTCAACATGGCATTGAATATCTGTAAACTAATGTATCTGTCACTTCTTTAGGTTAAAGAAATACAAGAGTTAATCTGGTTTAACTGCAATCACTAAGTGTAGTAGAAACACATTTGACAGAAAAAACTATGAAAATGTAAAAATTCGCAGCTTTTTTCATCATCTAGTTTGACAACCATCAGATTG
>JAQGAA010002128.1:0-13452 GCA_034696425.1 Isotoma viridis | reverse complement strand
AAGGGTTATTATAAGAGGAGGTAGAGTATTTGTAGTTTGAATTAAGTGTAAATTGACTTTATTTATGAGATTGTAATTCTAATGGAGTACGTAAGGCTATTTGTATTATTTAGCAATTACTTTTTAAGGCTATTTAAGTTTTAATAAGAAAGCTTCTTCGAAAATTGCAGAATTTATGCTTAAGGAAAGTAAAGTGCATTTTTAATTTTTTGAACAATTCCGAGTTTTATCAATTTGTATTTATAGTAATTGCTTTTTAAGTCTATTTAGTATGAAAGCTTCTTCAAAAATTACGTAATAAATTAATGTTCAGGGAAAGTAAGTGTTACTTGAACAATTCTGGCTTTATTAGATGTAATGTAGGTTTTTAAATGTATTAATTCTACAAATGTATAAGAGCAATATGGTCACAAAGAAATTTAAAGTCTAAAAGTTGTGTTAAATGTTAAAATAAATCCATACTGTATCAGTAGATTAAAACATTAGAAACCCCATCGCATCTCCATCATCAGCTTCTGGACTTGAAAGAGAACAAATCGCTCAACTCTTCAACTAACTTTTTATTAAGAATTCCAATCTAGTTTATTAGTTTTTCAAAGTATGTCAAGAAATGAATGACATCTCCTCTTTTAAGAAATAGTTTTCAGTTTTGATAACCAGCAGTTTCATAAAAGAGCTTTTATAATTTTATAAAAAGGGATGTTAAAGATAAATGTGTGCTTTTCTATACCTACTAGCTCTAACAGAAATTCATATTATCTCTATTTGTTTTAATATCTATAGACTTAAGCTTTAAGTCTAATTATTAGGACAATAAGAGACATCTAATTTTAGACAATTCTTAATTAACTAAGAACACAATGAGTTGGCATATAAAGGTCAGAGAACAGGAATAATGAAGGATTTTAAACTCGATTTGCCTTTGTGATTAATTTAAAGCACAGGTAAGAGCCATACTGGGTGGAACACGTCATGCAGAATAAATAATTGCAAAGTGCTAGTTACGAATAAGAGTTTGAGAGAAAGTAAATTGTTTAAAAGCAATTAAACTCAAGATTACTTTTGTTTCTGACGTTTCACAAACAAAATGTCATACAATGTGCTTTGAAATTTACTCATGGGTTGTACTACTGTGTTTTATAATTATGAATCCGAGATGAAAGAGCTGGCATGCAAAGTTGTATAGTGAAAGAGAGTAGTACTCAGGCTAAGGCCAAGGTGAAAGCACGGCATGAGGTGAAAGTTGAGAGAATTATTTAAAGAGAAAAGTTCCTGATGTAATAGCATGTTATGTGTGAAGGTGTAATGAGACCAGTGGCGGCAGATAGATTACTGATTTTAAGGGTTGGAAGTATTTGTTAATTAACTTATTGGAAATTAATTTGGATTTTAAGTAGAAATTTTTAGGCAAAAATTTGTCGAGTTATTTCACCAAAAAAGTAAAAAATAAAAATAGAAGTAAAATGTCTAAATAAATGAGTCCAAATACCGTTAAACCGATTTTGAGTCCCCTGGGGGATTATTCTTTTACATATTCCAAGGGGTATATTCCCTTTATTCATGAGTGGATTTTTTTAAAGAAGTTCTATTCCAGAGGCCAGGGTTGATACCATAAAGTTATACACACATTACCCACTCAATTATGATCCTGGACTATAGTCAAGTTGATTTACTTTCCATTCGTTCATAAGTGAAAGTTTTTTTTGCAAAACCTCTACTGCCACTGGATTCATACCACAAGCAATGAGATTTGATTGAACTCTGTTTATCATCATAGGGTGAAAGTTGTTGAAATCAATTACAAAGTTGTAAAAAGCGTGCAGACAGATATAACAAGCAGGTGAAAGTTGGTAGAGAAAGAGAAGAGACAATAGATAGGAAAAATATAGATAGAAAGATGCCTACCACCACTCATTAGTAGCAGGTGAGGAGGTTACAACAATTGTGTTTGTGGCAGGTGAAGAATTGGTACCATTGACACTACCAACTGAAAAAGTTCTCGTGACAATCGTGTTGCTAGTAGTGGTCGTGGTGGTGGTGCTCAGGTGAGATTGTCGATTACGATTGCTCTTGGAGAAGGCGTGAGGAGGGCTACTGTACTTGTGCATTCGTCAGGTTTGCAACAACAACAACAACAACAATACAGAATGATAGGGTAATTTTGAATTACTTTAGAACAGGGTACAACAAATACATTCATTCAAAATAAATTAGTTAAAAAAGTTGAACCTCTTAATTTTTTAAATAACTTGTGTCATAAACTTTTAGTTATTGAATCGGTAAATGTATTCAATAAGTAGTCAGTCAGTAGTCAAGATATTTCTATATCAAACTGATTGACTTGTAATAATGTAAAATTGGTTTTAAATACTAAAAATCTACAAAGCTTTTTTACAAAGTAAAATAGCCAATGAATCTAGAGAATGCGCAAAAGTATAGATTACTTGCACTAAAAAGCTTGAAGTTTTCCATTATTAGACAAAATATTCCCATAAATATAATTATTTGCAGGTTGAAGCACTAAAGGTAATAAGCTTAATGGAAGACATTACTATGAATTTAAACATTTGTCAAATACAGACGAGCCATTATTATTATACTATCATTATCATTATTATATTAAGGGAATGAGACTAGGAAGACCATAATGGAATCACGACTCATCCTCATCGTCTGTCCTACAGCTACAGTCTTACAAAATGGATTTGTGAATGAATCGCTTGTACCTTTTTAATAGCAATAGAATACCCGAATTTACTTCAAAGCTTATAGTGTGGGAGGCAGAGTTTTGTATTTATGTATTTTAGCTTGTAAATAAAATAGCTTATATGTCTATGATGGGAGATAGGTCATGATCAAACGAACCGAGTAGAGATTTATTTAATGGAAACAAGAGAAAGGTATTAAATATTCATAAGCGATTTGACTTTGATATCCTCATATTTTTAGTTTTCTGTTCCAGCATGGCCTATCCATGGACTAACGAATAGATAGGTATATCTTTTAAAATTAGATTGTTGACACTGGGACTGTGTGGGTGGATGGAATAAATGGTTATGATGACCAGATGGTCTTGGAAGAGAATTCTATCAGGGATATATCTTGACCTCAGTGCCAAAACTAACTTGAGCTAAATTATGACGAGGGTTGTACCAAAAATAGTTATGGATATGGTTGAAATTGTCTGTTTTGAGGGTTTTGAGAGTGACAGTGAAACTTGTCTAATTTTGGCATAGGTCATGGGATAGGATGTTAATTGAATATTTTGTCAATTAACAAAATAAAAAATGACACCTTAGGGAATTAGATCACTATACTCTGACACACAGCAGCTAGATTACCTGGATTTCGGGTTTTTGAGATTTAGTACTAGCATTACCTAATTTAATTCCCAGATGTGTGCTATATCTAAAAAAGTACAGCTCTTTAAAGGCTTTAATGGGATGAACATGAAAAGCACATTAAGCAAAATCATGTAAAAGTAAATAATAAAAGCTCATGCAACAAGGATAAGATTTGGATTTTAAATGAAAAATTATACATTTAGGGTTAGCATAGATAATCCTACCTGGCTAGACAACCCGTACTGCTCAATTTTCGGATAATTGAAATAGTATTGAATAAAAAATCAACCGATTAATTTCTTTGCTCAGTAATTAGTCACAGTAATTATAAGCTATTTCAAAGGACATAAGGACATATGTGTTCAACATAGAAAGCACATTAATTTCATGCAAAAACAAGAATGAAAAACCGCTATTGTTGACAAATAAAGCAAAGGATATGCTTCAATTGGTAAACGAAGGCATATACTCTTCAAATTTTGTGACAGAATCAATTTTGATAACATTTTTACAATGTAACTATCGGTACAACCCTCCTCAACTATAATCAACCAGAGAGTAAGATGCTTTTAAATAAGATTCTCAAGCTATAAGAAAGAACTATGGTACGATAGGACCATACCATGCGTTAAGAATTTAATACATACTGTAAAAAGTCCAGTCAAGTATTTCTAGCATTTCTAGAGTGAGTCTATGGTAGTTTTCTAGTTTTTCTAGGGCAAACGACCAAAAAATGCATAGGATCTTGTTATCATCATCATCACTCACTACTGTATATACCATCATAACTAACACTTTCTCTTTAGCTTTCACAAGTGAAGAGAAGAGATTGTAAGTAAAGAAAAACTGAAAACTCGTAGTTCTTACCCTGTTTCAGCAAAAACGGTAAAATACTTCATGATCCTCTGGCTGAGGTCCTTTTCAGCCCGAGTGTGCAAGTTTGAGCTGTTGAGAGGAAGTCCAAAGACGTATTCGATCTCATCAGCGTGCATAACTCCCATCCATGATCCCCAAGGGTTCGAGCTTGTCCTCTATGATGATGATATCCGGAAGAAGCATCAAAAGAGAGAAGAAAAAAAGTAGAAAAAAAAATGTATTAAATTATTTCATCATTTTAGTACGTGTTCATTCTTTTGCTCTTTCAGAAGCTTATCTCTAGTAAGAGTTCTTTTTGTGGTTTGTTTCTTTGACTGACCAGAGAAAAATAATAATAAAATCAAAACTCTCGGGTTGGGTCGGTTAGGGATAAGAAAAGTCATGTTTTTGTTATGATTAATTGTATAATGCTGACCTGAGTGAAAAAGTAGTAATATACAGGGGCTCCGTGATGAGCATAGGTTTCTGCAAACTTGTTTGTTGGACAGATGAAATAGTAGTCTCCAACAAAGTCAACGAATTTCTCTCGTACTTTACAAGGATCTTGTGAATCTTCCCAATGAGTGTACTGCAAACAAAATTAAAATTTGTTTAGTGCATTCCGCTTCCAACATTTTTATTGGATTTTTTATCAGATTTTGACATATACATTTGACATATTTTGTAATTGTTAATAATTATCGATAGCATTTGTTGATGAAATACGATAGACAGGAATGAAAAAAAGTAATTTTAGACGAATTTTATTGGGTGGGACTGAGTGTTAGATGACGTTTATCATTTAGTAGTTGTACGCAATCATGCTTAATTCGTAAAATTTAACAATAAAAATTATTCGTCGGTTTTAGTTTAATTTAATGCTCTTACGTATTAATTTTTTGACTCACATTGAATATAAATGTGGATTAAATACAAAACGATTTTTAGCTATTTCTAATTGAAATCTAAATTATTTCTTAATACTTAGAATTATGAAAACTCTTCCACATATTTAATCTGTAAAAGGTGTGTTTACGGGATTCTAAAGCCGGTACATTTCCTCTGCAGTCATGAAAGAAATTAGTATCTACAGTAGATCCAGCCGCTGGCACACCAAAGTATACACTATGCCTTTGAGTATGCATAACTTTATAAATTTTGCAATAATAGTATGACCATTTACAACATTTAAAAACGAATAATGTCTTTTAACAATAAATCTGTGTTTTTGCAATGAGAGCTCCCGTTTCACCCTGCTTATATAAGAAACTGTTGTTGAAAATGAATAATATTTCAACCCTTGTCCACACCGCATCCGCATGCATCGGTCCATAGAACTTTCCCCATGAGTAAGTAGTTTTTATTGTGTATTATTACTCTAACCACAAAAATGAACAAAGTACTTATGTAATACACAAAGACAACGTGTTTTTGTATTCTCCCAAGTCCATATTCCATTAGAATAGAAATACAAGAAGTATAGAAAAAACGCATGTATTATACAAAACCTTTGATTGGACAAGGTGACCCTTACAGTTGAGGTAAACTGTGTGTATTTTTTTAATGTAATATAATATTCTATGAAAATATGTTTCTTTTTCATCTTTTCAGCTCGTAATAGTCTCGTGTAGTGTACCGTGTAGGCTTCTCACAGAGACAAGAACTCTTTCAGCTTCTACCTGGTTGGATTCATAAAAGGTGACATGGACAAATTGAGTGAATAATGAAATACCATGAAAAGAGGACGAAATTCTCTGTAGTAATGTAATGTACTGACAGAGTAGTAGTAGTACAAGTAGTAGTAGTAGTAGTGGTCTTAGAGTGGCCGCTGTGTATTGTTGTAATAGTTTTGTAGATCAAATCAGGTGGGAAAGTTCATTCGGTTCGGGATGAAAAAGGGTTTATAAATCACTAGTTACAATTTTCGGAAGATTGGAGTTCAAAAGTATTTTGCAATGTGAGAAGTGTTTGCTATAGTTGTTTTGACTTATAGGTCAAGCTCGTCAGTGTATGGAAAACGTTACAGTTTATCTGCAGACGGTAAACCTTGAAACAGGCAAAGCATCTCAAAACACATGTTTTATGAACAATACCCAATGTTATTTTTTAGTAGTAGTAGTACCACCATAACAAAGGTATAATAGGTTGAAGCCGTGGTGGTGGTAGTTGTAGTATTCTTTATAGTAGGTAAAACTACTACAAACTTACAACCAGCAAGATGAGAGAAAGTCCTCCTGAAGGGATTGAATACTTTCTCCCCTGCAGACGAGACTGAAACTCTTTTGTCCCATTGTGTCAACCTGCCTGTGTAAATGTGTGTAGAAAAGTGAAAGTTGTAAAGTGCCTCTTGTACTATCAGACGCTAAATGTACCTGCTTTCTCTCTCACTTTCTCTACCTGCATATCCTAGAGTACTCTATGTGGTGTGTCGCAATCTTGTAAAAACATTGTAAAGAATTGCAAAAAGTATATGCGATTCTGCCTTCTTATAACTTTGATGTGCATATTGTATATAAGTTGTAGGTCAAAGAGGTTGTATCAAAGGTCATTTTATAACATCTGTAAGAGAACCATAAAGGTCTGAAAAACGGCACAAGGCAACTAAGGTGCCTTGACTGAAAATTCATCAAACAAATAACACCTTTTAGTTTGCAGGATACAAAAAAACTGTTTTTTAAATTTTTTTTGAAAATTTTGAAAAAAAATATATATGTATGTATGTTGAATTTTTTAGCAAAATAAATACCCCGGAGTCGGGGGTTCCTAAAAACAGAAAGATATAGAAAAAAAACGAATTTACATTTTAGATATTAGTGTCGAGTATGTCATGCTAATGTGACAGGTGCCAGCAATAAAATCCCGCATGTTGTTCAATATTTCAAAAGTATGAATGCATCATCTAAATTTAATATGTTCCTTGTGTCTCACTCAAACTACACTGTGTGTACCTGGTGGTACTACTGCCCCAAACGTCTATCATCCTCAGCCTTGCCTCATTGTTTTAATAGGTTGTAACTTTTTATTGTTTAAAAATAGAATAATACTACACAAAAGGACAGAAGAACAAAACCAGTGGTACAAATAGTACCAACCACAGACCCTAAGAGCAAAAAAGGACTTCTAAAGAGAGCCAACATGACATGGTACCTCCAAGAGGCATTAGTCAGTAGTGGTAGTAGTAAGTAGCAGTTCTGTCTAACTCGATTTCCTTCTTTTCAGACGTTTTAGAGAAGGATTGAGATTTCACACACTAGTTTTGGTCTGTGTGTGAGATTTCTAGCACACAGTGCTAAGGTCTCAGCCTACAATCAGTGAGTCAGTAGGGGAGAAGAGAAAGTACCTGAGAATTGAGAAGAAAAATAAGTCTAAAAAGAACTTTTTTGTATCTATACTGTAGTCCAAAAGTATGTCCAATTCTTAAAATTAAGTTCTAACCAACCGACAGAGCAGGTAGGGTAGAGCGGGTATCTTGTGATGATGCTTGAACTCTGAACACTGTGGATGAACCCATTTAAGTGTGAGAGTGAAAGACAGATACTGATGATGCGATGTGCTGATAAGAAATCTAAGTATTAGTATTAGTTGCAGTAGTAACAGTGGTAGTGAGTACAAAAGATAGTTTCTCAGGTGCCTAGACTGCCTAGTAGTAATAGTAGTAGTGCCTACTCAAGAGTTACTGAGAGTAAAACGATCTTAATATGGATACCTTGGGGCATTCTTCATAAAGCTGTGTGCACATTTTTTGCTAATTTGGTACGTTTCTCCAGAGAATAAAAAATAGATTTTTTGCTGATTTGTTAACAATGTTAAGTAATAATTGTTGAAGAGGGCATTTAAAGATTGGACTTGGAGAGAGAGAGAGAGAAAGCGGAGTGTCGCTGTTAAGATGGGCGAAGAAATTCCAGAGAACGCTTTACTTTTAAGTGTTTGATAATTGCTTCAGAATTGTGTTCTAAGCTGCATGTATTTTTACAAGAGTCGCATCTGAAGATAACTATTTTAAAATAAATTACATTCCAATCCCATTATTTATGAAATCTTTTAACAAGGTTGAAATCTCCTGATCCTGATGCGATTGCAAGTGATAACAGGAAAATTCTATCCTAAATGTCTGAGTGAAAGAAAGTTGTATTACATGGTGGAGATAGAGAACAGAGAAAGTGTGAGAACAGGGCACAAGGGATTTTGTAAACTTTCACCTGTAATGTACTACCACCAACTATGAACTATCCACAAATACACTCTACCACCACTTTCACCTTTAGTACTTGTTAGTTTACAAGACAACTAGTATTAATGTTATTTTACTTTCTGTAACTTTCTCTATACTTTACAAGTAATACAAAGTATAGATTGATAGAAATAACTATTGTAGATGTTGTATATAGTTTTTTTATCTGTAAAAAAGTTTTTGTCTCGCCTATATTAAACTGAAATGATACGACTACATCAGTTAAGTAAGTAAACACTACTGATGCTAAATCAGTAGTACCTAGTAGTAGCAATAGTTAGCACTTAATATTTATTGGTAGTACTTTGAACTCTTGTGGCTCTTTGGCACTCAAAGATCTGTCAATTAATATTATTAGACCTACTTGTAAGTGCAATTCAAGAGATCAAGGTACAAGTAATGCCATAATTGAGAACAATTCTTAATCCTGAAAATTATACTGATAGCTTGGATATTTTTAATCTTAATTGTTTACCGGAACTTACATATTAGCTAAACAGAGATTAACATTTTTAAGCTTACATTTTTTTATATTTATATTTTTGTGTAGTAATTTTAAGTCATACAAAAGTACTGAAACATTTGATTTTCAGATATATGCTTAAGATGACTGACACTTCCAAATGCTCGAAAATAAATGCAATGATTTATGAAATCATCTATAATTCTGTAGCCGAATCTAATTTTTGAATACATTATATCGCAATTGTGAAATTAGATGGTTAAGAAATTGAGTATTATTTTTACTGGATTTCTTATTTGATCAGTATAAGAAACTTATACCACTGTCAAACATTGGCCTTCGAAGACTAAAAAAATAAAATACATAAAAATGTTCCTACTTTTTACATTTCTTTATTTAACACAATAAAGAGAAACATCTCACCTGAAATCGAATCGCCTCCCTCTGAGCTTTAGTAAGGTTTCCGAATTGAGAGTCCAAGATATCTTGAAATGTCTCAGGAGCAATACAATTGTCTCCGTCTTTTGTAAAAGTTTTTATATAGTCATATAAGATGAAGTATGTTCCTGTGAAATAAAACATGAATAAAAAAAAACATTTTATTTGTACCTGAATAATTTCCATGTGTTTTAAAAGTGAATTTGCTAAAGTGCCTTTAACACAACTACATATAAAACATCACTACCCTTCTGTGTGCATATAACCCTTAAACCCCTAAAGATTTCGAATTTTTTAGTTTGCAACACACAGTCAACCAGTATGATTTTATCTCCGAGTATCAATAGACAAAATTACGAATCGTTACACTAATTTTGAATACAAAGAAAAATATGCATTTTATTTCAAAGGATAACTTTTACTTTATCTTTTTCCTATTAAAAAAATAAATATTTAACCAGAAAAACATTAACAGAATATTTATGAATCTAAAAAAAATATTCAAAGTGACATTACTTCTTTAAAGAAATAACTTTTCTCCGTGATTAGTCCAACTTGTATGACAACTTGTAAAGAAAGTAAAGATTACCCAGATAGATAAAAAGTCTTCTTATATGAATGTTTTTCAGATTCATTGAAATAAATAAAAAAAGTTTTTTTTTCATTTAATTTTGTATGTATATATATCTAAGATTATATATATTTATAAACCGTAGGTACTTGTTCAACCCTACTGAACTCGTTTTGAGCCTTTTGAGCTGAAAGTGCAAGGAGAAAAAAGTTTCTTTTGAGATGTTAATAAGTTTATATACAACACAGATTTGAGTGTTTCCTTCCTTTGGGTAGACCTCAAGTACTAAAGATGCTACTACTACTACTTCTACTGACTTCCCAACTACTACGACGAAGACGACATTGACTTAGACTACCAGGAACTAAGTTTTGGTAAAGTCACAAAACATCTCGTCTCTTCTACTTTTAAGAAATATACGTGAATAACGAATAGAAAAAATTATCATTATTTTTGAATTCATAATGATGACATCTTGGAAGTTGAAGAGTCCCTGCTGCTTCCTTGCTACTACAACTACTACTACTCGTCATGTTCATCATGTTGATGAGGACGATGATGATGAGATGACTATGATGGTTTTAGAAAGTAAAGGTTGATACAAAAAGTACCTGTGCTCCGTGACTTCGAACTTTTACTGTGTCTGTGTGTATATACTGAATTCTGGTGAGATAGTACTATGCAATTTTGCATTAAGTAGTAGTAAGTCGTCATACATAACGTTGAGTATCTTTTCTAAGACTTTCATCGATTTTCTCTATGTCCTTTCCACTTCTGGTTTTTTAATGTTACCTGTCTTGGACTTAGTGTTTGCTGACTTACAAGGTTTTACATTATTCGTATACTGGGAGATTAAAGGATTAAATGTGTTAAAGGAAGTTAAAGTAAGCCTTGAATTACAAGAAAAATTAAAATAAGTGGGTTGGGTTATGTTTAAAAAATATGCTGATGGTAATTTAAAGGTAAAATGTAAATTAGTCTCTGAAAAAAAGTTGGAGTAGAATAATTCTTTGCTAATTAATTAGCAATTAGCAACTTTGTGTATAGTATTTAATTACAACTCTAATATGTAAAGTTATAATAAATATAATAACATACAAACAAAAACTTTAATAATCATTACAAAAATATTCCAAACTAATAATTACCCCAACACCAGAGGTGATAAGATGATAATCTCATTTATCCCGCAACATACAAAAACTTTCTCCAAGAAAAAAAATCTTTAAAAAGTTTCAACCCTAGTCATCTCTCACAAGATTAGATTTTATACATCATATCATTTTATAAGACAGAAGTGCTCATCACAATGATAGTGTGCGTGACACAAGTTTTCTTTCCGTTATGATTACATTGTTACGTGTGTACATGTAAGAAAAATCTGCATGCCATCTGCCAAGTAAGTAATACCATGTTATATGATGACATACATGCCCTAGAGGAACTTTATCCTTCCGGTTTTTCAAACAAAGACTGTACAATTTCCAGCTTTTCGTCTTACTCTCGAGAAAGAAGTGGTTTTGTTTAGTTTTTTTTTTTGCAAGCTGAAGTTGCATCACAAAAGTTTTTGAATTTCATGAGTTTTTCTCGTGTAACATATATTTTTTTATCTTCTGGCCAAATCTCAAATGTAACGAGTTAAGCAAAATTCGTTTTTGCATCCTGAAGTACTTGCTGAAAATTAACTTTGGATTTTTAAAATTCTTATGTGTTAGTAAATGCGTAAAAACAAATGCAAAAAATTGAACTGTTTTTCAAAGTATACAGAAGGAATCAAAGGTCACTAGGTCATGAGAGAGAGGAAGGAGAAATGAGGAGAAATCTAAATCTGGATGGTATTTATAAGTATTTGTAAGTATTTGTAGAAAAGTTCTGAATTTTTGATGATGGTATTGAGTAAACGAATTCAAGCATGCAAGTAATTTATCTTCAAACCCTTATACCCTTCAACTGTCTAAATTGTTTACAAATCCTTATTTTTATTCAACATCTTAACATCTTATCCGTGTTACTTAATTTAGGATATGTTAAAGGAATTAAATATTTTACCTGAGTTAATTTATCAGATTTATAAACCAATTCTAGTAGCTTTAAAACTGAAGCAAAAAGCACTAATAATGTAAGATAAATCACAGTCTGTATTATTTTGGCCAAATTCTTGATTTAAAAATAATGCATTTCACCAAAATTTGAGTCAGGTTGTGGTTGACCTTGCATTTTAACGAATTTTAGGTCTAACATTTAAAAATATATATTTAGCTTGAGCACCTGTTTAGCTTTGCACCAATAAAATATTTATTCAGCTTACATGGTAGAATTTGCTTATTATTCCATTACGTTAATAATTTTAACAAATCAACACCTACGCAGTTAATTACCGTTAACAATAAATAAATCATAATTAACAGCCATAATTCATAAATCATAATTAAATCACAATTTGACATCGTACGAGAAGAACGAGTCGCGTTAGTAAATTTAACGGCAATTTTAAAACTCAATTTTTCAGATTTAAGATGAAGATTTTTAGTGAAATTAGTCTCCAAATAAAAATCCTCAACATTTGTTTCATTATATTGTCAAGTGTCAACGCAAACTCCGCTTACACTAATTGACAACTCCCATGTGACATAATAACTCTGCATCCTAGAACCGATCGGTTAGTGTCTATTCTTCCGAGATTATCAGATTATAGACTATAAAAGAAATACAAAACTTCCCTGAGTAAACGGACTAAGGACCAAAAATGTAAAAGAAGCGATCTCTCTACCCTTTCAGGTATTAAATAATGACAAAGTCTCCTCAAAAAGGTCATCCACTTGATAATACCCGGTGATGTTCATCAAGGCAGAAAAAAACCAGGGAGCAGGCACTTCAATTAATTTTATACCCTCTTACTCTCACTATATATATTATTCCTCTATATAATAAAAAACCGTATGCCAGGTAATGATAATGATATTTTGAATGCTCTATTCAAATTCTTACATTATTCAAAATGAATTTGATCTTTTCACTTTTTTACGGGGAACAAAGCTTCCAACTTTGAATGGTAAAATCTACTATATTATTTTATCCTTATTTTAACTTACAGACTCACACTATTTAATAATACTATTATACCACGACCACCATCCCTATTAAACTTTTATTATAACATTTTATCAACCGATCCAAAACCTCTAGCAGCCTAGTTGTCTTTTATTTCGCTTTAGTGTAATAATACTACCATAATCATTTTTTATATGAATAGTAACACTGAGAAATGCTTATAGTTAGATCGACATTGAAAGTAAATGTTATTATTTACTAGAAATAAATGTAAAGTAAGAATCTAGTAGCAAGGATGTTAGAGGATTACACTGTCTGAATACAGGTCAAGCTCTGACCTTGCTCGGAACCTTAAGAGGATTCAGTAGGGCAAAGTCCGTTAAGACTCCCTACTGTCTTTCCATAGGAATTACAATTACTACCTCTGCAAAAAGGAAATGAGATTCCACCTGTTTTATTTTATGAGATAACAAAGATGATCTCACATAGCTATTCATGC
>JAQGAA010002127.1:0-13453 GCA_034696425.1 Isotoma viridis | reverse complement strand
AAGCAACTTTTAGGGTATTATTTAAGGGGATTTAGAGTGGGACCTAAATAAAGTTTTACGGTACTATTTAATTCAACGATGTTGAATTTGAGAAAACAAAATCTCTTGCTGGATGACAAAACCACAAACTGCAAAGTCAATGTTACAATTTAATCAAATGTCTGTTTTAATTTATGATTATCAGCCAATTGGTCAACAAACTGAAATATTCATAGTTCATACCATAATATATAAAAGAAATAAAAGAGCTAACAATTCTCAACTTCCTTTCCCAAATCCCAATAGCTTGTTCAAGAACAAAGTGAAAACACCCACGCCCGTTTAACCATTTTATAAGTTGATGTCACAATATTTTACATTTAATACTTTTTAATTTTTTAAACGGTATATAAAGGCAAGCATTTTCATACGTTTTTAATGCCAGCTGTTAGTAAACATTGTGCTTTATTATAACTATACTCATATCATTTTGAAAAAATAAGCTTTGTTAATTTCTCAAAAGGTGTGATTCAAGTTATGTAATATTATTTCCTTAAAAAAAGCACCCAGGAAGTTATTTGGGATTTGACTTTTCAAAAACCTTGAATAGGCTTGAGGTAGAATGGGAAAAGGCAATTGGCAAGACGTATGAAACGAAGGTATATAAACGATCAAGCATCAAGCTATATACTATCTTTCAGTATTTTATCATTCTTCCTAACTTATACTGATAAGCCAAGCAAACGGATGGTGTTGTACAGAGACAATAATTTATTTTATTTTATCACATAACATTTCCTTCATTGTAACGTGAGGTGTGAGGGGCTCTTGTATTCACCACGAACAATAAAAGAGGAAGTTGCATTGCGTGTGTTGTAAATTTTTATTTCATTCATCCCAGCTAGCTTTTTGTATACAGCATCTCTCTAAAATATATTATTATCATGAATGAATTAATGGCTTGGGTTGTTCGTTTGTGTCTATTATCGTCAACAACATCATACTCTCTGTTTATTGAATTTATCGAACTGGTATAGGAATAAGTAAAAGCTATGAATTAGTACATCTAAAATAAAAAATTCAGAGAGGGGCATATAGCATAGTTCAGATCAGAAGACAAAGTGGTTAAAAATAGGTATGCTTGCCCCATGGGTTTCTCTATTTGTATTTCTTTGAGGGTTCAAAATGAAATGGATCTTTATTCAGAGGAGGTTTGAGTCATGTTATAAGTGATTGCAGTTGCATTTCAAAAATTGTATGCTTTTATAGTGGAGTGGCTAGTGGTTCTGACTGAAAATAATGATCATTATAAAAGTAACAAATAAAGTAGTTAAGTAATACGAATCCTATTTATATAGACCTTTATCACAAGTAATTTCTGATTTTTTTGATAAAGGAGCTTCTTTTTAGTAAATAAATTTTATAAGTTCTCTTTTAAACTTTATAGTTACTTTTCATCAATCAAGATTTTACTATTGTATGAACTCTCAATTTTTCCTAAATTTTTTTGAACTTGCTATTCATACCCTGCAATCTTTTAAGAAGCTTTTGAAAGAAGTAAAGGGTGCTCGCGAGATTGAAGATACTTATGAAAAAATAAATGTGGCTTGCAAATGCCTTTTCTTCAGGTTTTTTGTGAGATATGACTTGGGTGTTGGGTGCCTCTTCACTCTTTTCTTTACATCGTCCATCCTTCCTTTTCTCATTTTTCAAACAGGACTTCTTTACAAATCATTCGTATCATAATAATGCTTTAGAACTTTAAATCGTCTGACTGAATGCTTCAGTTGCAGCAATACAACCTGTAATTCATTTTTGTGATGAATACAATCAACTAAACTTTAAGAAGGCCAAAATGACCCTTTATTGACTATATGGATGGATTCATACATAGCCATGTCTTAAATTATATAAAGTGCCTAGTGCCTAAACAAGTATAAGCGATTCATATTGTGGAAATCCGGAACGGATTATACGTTTTGATTCAAACACTTGATTTTGTAATCGCTTTTCCCGTTTCGGAAATCTATACATTTTAACACTGCTATTAATACTAAACTCTTTAAAAATAATACTTCTAATTTCTACTTTGCATCGTTCACAATATAAAATTTGAAACTTCACATTTCAAAATTAAATTAAAATTCAACGAGATTTTTGTGAAATTTAATGATACTTTAATATTCAAAAGTATGATATTTAGTGCTAAAGAGATTTTTAAAAATATAATTCTACATTATATTTAGCAAACGTTTATAAAACTATAAATGAAAATTTAAAAATTCACTTTTACTTTCTAAGCTTGAAATACGTAAACTTTCAAACACTTACATAAACCAACTTCTTACTAATTTCTCAGCTATGCCAAGATAAACCCAGCGTAAAATAACTCATTTTTTGAAAAGTCTTAAGATGACATTGACTTACATAGTACAACAATAAATCATTTATGCTCTACCACACCACACCCTATATTTTAAAGTTCTAGGGCAAATATTGGCATGGCATGATATAAAACACTGCATTGATTACACAGTTAAGTACCTAATACATATAATAATAACAATCATACACAACCAATCTCTAGATTCCAGCAGAATAAAAAAATCATAAGCTATTTGCTCATCAAACACCTTATGTTCATCTTGGATTATTTATATTGAATTCATTTTTGGTAAACTCAAGAGCATCCCTACCTCCATCCAGCATCACATTGGGAAGAAATGTAAACTCAAAGAGATTTATTCTTTCTCCGTCTCCAAGGACTGACGTGTCTTTCGGTGTTGAAATGAAAAGCCTTATCCAACTCTCTATCTAAAATCTGTACATACAGCACCCTGATTAAATACTGGGTATAATATATTATAACTTTTACCATTTTATTTCCCCGACTCAACACCCAGCAGAGCTTTACATTCATAGACATTTTAGTTATCTTATTAAAACTATGCCTTTTAGATGAATTCAGTCTCATATGAGTAGGAACTAGCAGTATAAGTAAATGGCATTTATTTAGTAAGTGTGTAAAGAACTTGTAGAAAATAGCATATAAGAGAAAATGCATCTGCAAACAAATTCACTATGTGCATCATTTATTTGTTGATTGTTTAGTTTGTACTTCGTACTAATATGTACTTTTCACTTGTTATTGTGTGTACCTTATTTATAGGGCTAACTATAAAACTGCTTGGAAGCTATTTGTAGAACTTTTGCTTTCAGTGTTTCCGAAGACAAATATTTTCCACACTACTTTTCAATGATTGCACACACACACACATGTACATGTGTAGATAGTAAATATATATATAGAGTAAGTGCGATTATACCTTCGATTTATGAATGACTTTTGTATTTGAATTGACATTGCATGAATGACTTGATTGCTTAACTGATTAAGCACAATAGTTTCAAAAGTTGGCAAATAAAGATTTAAATAACGCTAAGAACACAGGTAGGTTGGTTTTCGGTAGATTTTAATTCCGATTTTTATTTCCCCTTTGGCCTCTTCTCTTTATTCGCTAAATTACCAAATCAATTTATATGTTTGCTGTTTTAATTGAAAATCATAATCTGGAGATAATTGTAATTGAATTACAAGTAAATTTACTGAAATACAAATCAGATTGAACTTATCGGGGTAAAAATGGATTTTTAATTATTCAAAAGAGGATTCAGCAAAACAAATAAGACATCACGGAAACAATTGTAAATGTATTTCAATTTGCGATTTTTCCCCTTTTGGATTTATGTATTTGAAGCTTGTTTGTAAGCCGTCAAGCCGTGCAATCAACACCTAGTTATTTTTACCCCGATTATTTAGGGAAATTAGAGATTTATATCTCAAAAAAATTAAATGGACTGTTTCCAATAATTGAATTGCTAAAAGTATTCAAAGTTAGACTTTTTGATTGTAAAAAACTATGACAAATCATGCTAAATAATCATCACTTATACATCAGATTTTAATTTGGATAAAAACATTTTTATTCAAACGTTGCTCGATTAACTCAATATCGTGAGAAACTCAAAGTGAAAGTCAAATTCACTTTTTGAGACGGATCTGAGGAGAAAAGGAGAGAAAGTTTAGATAAATGGATTGGATTGCATTGGAGTGGAGAAGGAGCCGCAATGGATTTTTATGGATCGTAGCGCCATCAAGACAATCACAAGTGCAGCTTTCTCATTACACACTATTCTTTCTCATTGAATTGAATGAAGAAAGATGAGAGCATTCTTTTGAAGTGGCGATAGCGACGAATTCAACATGAATTCAAAATCGGATTTCTTATTTCCACATTCTCTTGTTAGAATTGTCTTTTGAAATTTTAAATTTTTGAAGCATTCAACATTCATTCAATCCGTTTAAATAAACAGATAATTCTGTTATTGTTCAGCTCTAAACAGGTTATGATTGATTATGTAATATAAAGGTACACACCCACTTCACATTCAACCTTTTATTATCAATTATTGGCTATTCTCAGTCAATTCAGTATTGTTTGTTATTGTGCATTGTATATTGATTGTATTTTGTCATTTCACATTTTGATATGCAAATTGGAAGTCCTTAATGCTGTCTGTGAGCTGTGATGCACTTTGTATATGGTATTCTTTGTTTTCACATTGCATCTTGCATCTTACTTTGCCTTGTACTTAACGTAAGCGTCAAGACTTCAGCCGGACACGGAATTGCCGGACGCGGAGTTGTGAGTGGACAACATTTCATTTCTATATTGTAATATTTTAAAGATTATCTACGCTATTTTGTATTTCATATTTCGTTTGCAGAACAGAATACTGTGTGCTGCCAACTGTTAACATAATTTAACTTGGGTTTCAATTCAACCTGAATTGATTTGCAGTGATAACTTAGAAAGATGGTTTTATCTCAAAAACAACGAGAAGATCTGTAAGTGTGAAGTACTGAAGTGTACACATTGTCTTTTCTTTTATTACGGTTTAGAAGCTTTTTATGTATTATGCTTAGAAAATATAACTTCATATCACAGAAGGTACTACATGAAATAATTCGCTAAGTACAAATGGGCTTTTTTTGCTATTTGAATGTTACGCAGAAATCGAGCAATAGCGGATTACATGGGTGCCAACGGATATTTAGAATCATTGGAAGTATTCAAAAAGGAAGTTGACATTCCAAGTGACAATGACAGCAAATATGCTGGACTTTTAGAGAAAAAGTGGACTTCGGTCATCAGACTGCAGAAAAAGGTCAGGTGGTTCTGATCTAAATTTTTTAATGCAGCCCTTTTGATTTTTTATTATGGCACTTTTAAAAATGATTTTAGATGCTTCAGAATCTTAATGTACGTTTTAAAATTTCAGGTTATGGAGTTAGAGTCAAAATTGTTCGAAGCAGAGAAGGAATATTTATCAGGAGCCCCAACCAGAGAGAAAAGGTCACCATCAGACTGGATACCTAGACCACCTGAAAAATTTATGCTTCGTGGTCATAGAGCACCTGTCAATAGGGTTGCCTTTCATCCTGTTTATTCCTTGATAGCCTCTACATCTGAAGATGCAACAATTAGAATTTGGGATTTCGACACAGGTGACCTCGAAAATACGCTTAAAGGCCATACTGACTCTGTTCAGGATGTGGCTTTTGATGCAATGGGAAAACTCTTAGGTGAGAAGAGCCGAAAATAATACTGTGGAAAAAATTTACAACAGCCTGTATCTGATTAAATATGTTTTTACTGTTTTATAATACTTACAGCCTCGTGCAGTGCAGATATGTCTATCAAAGTGTGGGACATGACAGGCTATGAGTGTATGAAGACGTTAAGAGGTCATGATCACAATGTGTCAAGCGTAGCCTTTCTTCCATCAGGGGACTACTTAGTTTCTTCCTCTAGGGACAAGTCGATCAAATTATGGGAAGTTTCTACCGGATACTGTGTAAGAACTTTTGTAGGACATCGGGAATGGATAAGAATGGTAAGACCTAATCCAGATGGAACCCTCCTTGCCTCTTGTTCCAATGACCAGACAGTCCGAATTTGGACAACTAGTGCAAAGGAGTGTAGAGGTGAACTTAGGGATCATGACCATGTAGTTGAGTGCATAGCCTGGGCCCCTGAATCAGCAGCTGAACCAATTTGTGAAGGACCGGATACTAAAAAATCTATTGGGCCTTTTCTGGCATCTGGAAGTAGGGATAAGGTCAGTAAAGCTATAAGCTATTATACCATTTAATTCAATTAATTTTATTGCTAAACCATGAATCGTCATTGTGACACCCAACCAATGAAACTACCACAAGTCCTGACTTTTGAGTTATTAGTTATTAGGCCACATACATAGCTTGAAGTGATGACAAGCATCATTTCATAGCATCAAACAACATCCGTTGTTTTTGCTGATTTCTCAAATAGAGCCTTAAGTCAAGTCTATAAATGTTTTGCATTAAAAAATAGATAACAAGCTACATACCTGAATTGGTTATAATGGCCTCCACTTTTTGTGCAGGATAGGATCTTAGTCATCTTACCGTTCTTGCTTTTAATCAAAGTGTCTCGAATATTAATATTATGGAATAAAAAAGACTCTTAGCGTTACAAATAACTGCAGCTTTTCAAATTACGAGTCCGTACCTTCCTACAAGACAATTATTATCAGTATATAAAATAAAATGATTAATGTGAATCTAACATAATTTTTTTATTTTACAGACTATCAGAATTTGGGATGTAGGAATAAATGCTTGCGTTGTAGTTCTAGTTGGTCATGATAACTGGGTGCGTGGATTAGTGTTTCATCCTGGTGGTAAATATCTGCTATCAGCTAGCGACGACAAAACGCTTAGAGTATGGGATTTGGCAAATAAGAGGTGTTTAAAAGTTTTAGAAGCTCATTCTCATTTTTGTACTTCCGTAGGTAAGTTGACATTTTCCTTGCTTAATGCTTAATCGACCATATAATTCCCCAACTTACTACGTGCAATTCCAACTACGCTGTCAAGACATAAAAATATAAAGCAAAATAAGAGATCCGAATCAAGAATTTCGGTGGTTTTATGGTGGGAGAATGACCTGAATGTTGATAGAATGTAAACAAGATACTTGCTATACTAAATTCCTAAACTGAAATCAGCTAAAGTTCAAACTAAAAGTCAATCCGGACTAATCGATATGTCCTTAAAATACAATTTCATCTTCATGAATGACTTTCTCTTTTCCCCTAGTATGTTACATGCTCAAAAAGTCAAGCATATTCATGCAAGAATTCTTAAATGACTTTCTCTACTCTGTTTTGCAGATTTCCACAGAACGCATCCGTTTGTAGTCACAGGAAGTGTGGATCAGACAGTAAAAGTCTGGGAGTGTCGCTAATACTTGGAATTTAATTAAGTGTGAGATGAGTGTCACTAATCTCCTTAATTCAGCTCTTTAGTTTTTGAAATTTAAAATTATATATCGGTTTTATTATTATTTACATTGAGAGTACCTATACAACCTATATTAAGTTAGGTGTTTTGGTCGCCTCTACTACTCTACTTAAAACTTAATTTTTAACAGTATAGGCAGTTACGAACTATATGTAATATTTAAATTTCAATAAAGATTTTAGGGAACTAATTTACTATTCCTATAATATAATACATACTACTTTGTCTTTTTTACTGCGTAAATACAGAAATGAAAAATTATTTCTCAATTAGTAAAAGTATAAAAACAGATTAAGACTGGAATAAGCCCACCGAAAATTATTTTGTTTAAATTATTTAGGAAGTAACCCTTAATTGATAAACTCGACCTCAAATTGTTTTATCTTACAAAACACAAAACCAATTAAACACTACACACGCTTGCATATCAAAGTTTTGGTTGTGCCGAGTGGCTATGATAATAATCTTAATGTTATTGATTGCTTGACACTTGACAACAAATTAAATAAATACAAAGGTGGGCATACTTCGAGTCTTCGGCCTCGTATCTTAGAGTTAAAGACCTCCCCTTGGAACAAATTTAAGGAAGCCGAAGGCTGACTCGTAAGTGTACCCACGTTGGTACTGGCTACTACTCATCCTGAATAAATAAAAACAAATCGCGAAACAATAGAATAAAGAATTTCGATATTCAACAAGTTTAGCAGGCAATAAACTATTCATTCAACAGTAAATACTTATGATAAAATAAGCAAGATTTACCACTGCTGTGCACTTAAATAAGTTTAAAATATTGGTACTGCTTAACCTAAACAACTCAAGATAAGTTGAGGGTTTTAAATGTAAACACATACATAGTAAGGTGAAAAGGTGATTAGCTGAGTTAGGTTAGGTTACTGCTAGATCAGATTATTTTTGCTTCATTGGTGATAGGTAAAATTTTCACTGGCGTCAATCGAATTATTATTTATTATATACCACCATAGCGAAGAAGATGCATATATACACTGTACACCCCAACAGGTCCTTTCACCCTCACCGTCACAATTGTTGCAATCGGTAGTTTCTATTTCAATTTTCACGGCGCATTGTCATCATCCGAATCATCATCATCTTCTCTATGGTTGGCCTCCTGTCAATTGTTCACCCCTCTTTCTTCTATTCCATCACTCTCAGTGACAAGGGCTCGTTCCAAGATTACACGACCTTCTTTGTAACGTTGATTCTCTTCCGTCGCGAACTCGTAAATCCATCCCAACTTAGAGTCGCAGTTTTTGCAAGATACATCTCGTACCATGTGACGTCCTGTAAGCATTACTCGATCCTGCACCTCACTGTAATTTTAATTTTGGTGCATTAGCAATTTGTTTGAAAACATGGCAGCTAAATTAGTTCGATTTATCACTCAAATCAAAGTCACTTTCATGGACGATGACGATGAAATACATAGTTTTTCAGAGTTTTGAGTTTTAAAAAGTATCCATCGCCCATCCCCCATAGTCTACTCAAATTGTGAATTGATTTAAGTGAAGTAAGTGACCAACCCGAGTGAAAGAGAACATACCTGTATGTGAGATTCACGACTTTACTAAAAAGAAATGCTCTCCCTGTAGCTCCGGTGAACCTGGTGCTTATCAATTCTCCTCGATTTGTAAGTACAGTGTCACACGATGCACAGGAAAATAGTCGATTCCCACCTGGATGTTCTAAAAACACTCGACCCATTTTAAATCTGAAATATTGAAACATAAATTTGGAATGGTTAGTCATTTCACGTTTTCATTACAAATTATGAATTAAATTAAGAAATTTAAATTGTTTCACTTGTATGCTGCGTATGGATGGATAGTTAATCGAAGGATGGATGTTATGAATTATTAATTCATTAATCAGTAACTAAACTAATAAACTAATAAGTATTCTAATATGTAATGTATTACCTTTTCACTTTCACTTTTTGATTCCTCAGAAATATTGAAATGAAATACACAAATACACCTTAATGCTTGATCCAAATCAAAAATCGAACTATCCAACACAAAAGCAGAATGCAGAAGCACGGAGACAGAGGTACAATATTAGAATACAATGTATATCAACAACAACAACAAAACAAGATGACTTTATTCAGGATTACACAACATTATATTATGCTAGAAATAAAGAATGAAGAGGCATAATGAGAAAAACTCAAAAGTTTTTAAAATGTTTACCCGCGAAACGGGCTTATTTAATTGTTACGAAACATAGAATGACCAACCATTTGCAGATTTATTTCATAATTAATCGATTTCAAATTTGCAGTCAACAGTCTCAACGGTCTTTACTTTTTTCCTAAGAAGAAAATACCTTCTTCTATTTCTTTAATTTTACAAGATTTTTTTATAACATTTTTATCCCAATCTGATTCCTATCCTAGCCAGCAGAAATCAAAAACTCCAAACAAAGTCCAAAACTATGAAGAACAAGCAAGTAAGTGACAAGCTAGTAGTTTCTTTTTTCCAGTTCTTATAATCCATAATCTGTAATCTTAAAATCCGAAATAGATGTAACAAGTAAGGACATAACTACACTACACACTACGATTACCTGCTGCCGGAAGCCACGCTGACACTACACATTGACATTGCTGCAACATACAAGTTCAACTAAAGGCATAATCAAAGAAAGATGTCAAAGTCAAGCATAGCCAGCGATATAAGACTAGTATTAAATGGATTGCTGAAGGTTGCCGATTCAGGTGCAGCGATCAGAAGAGCTCAAGCAGAAACAATTTTCAAAAATTCTAGCATAAGAAAAGCAGTTACAGATGCACCAGAAACTTTAAAAAAGGTTTGTGTTTGTTATGTAATTTTAGTTTCTTGTTGTTTGCGTCAGGAGTATTTCATACTCTGATCAAACTGTTGAGAGAAAGTCGATCAGATTCAAGTTTTTAAACGATACTGTTTGTTTACTACCTGCAATTTTCATTTAACTTTACAGGTTTTTCCAAATGATTTTCAAGATGTGGTTCAAAGAGCGTCAATGATCCCAGTCGGTATTCAACAGTTTGCAAGTGTAGCCCCGAAGTATATCCTACCAGAAAAATTAACGAAATCGGCTAGTCGATCTGAAAATAAATCGTCAACGAAATCTACTGGGGATGAAGAAGAGATTTTAACGATAAGTGCTGAAGACTTAGAAGGAATATATATTCAGTCATTAGGGGTCGAAATCCTTCAACAAAATGAGGATGGAAAGAGGTATACTGAAGAATTGAAGAAAAATGGTATGTACGACCCCATAATTGCAGAAGCGGATTCAAAATACCTCAGTAAAAAGAATAATAGGGCAAGTAGCTCGAAAAGTAAAATAGAAATAGATTTGTCAGAATCATATAAAGCTAAAGTCGAAGAGTCTGTAAAATCGATACCAAATTTCGTACGAACTCCTCCACCACCTGGATTTGAAGTTCCTCGACAACCATTCAAACCTAATGTGAAGCCATTGTCCAAATCTAAACCTACATCAGTAAGTTATTAATAGAAATACTTTACTGAAGGCTTTAAACTTTTGACTGTGCATTTCGAGCTTTAAATAAGCGTCATTAATTCGTTTGTTTTATCCTTAAGCAATTAGGTGCGACATCAAAACAAAGAAAAGTGCCAGCTACAAGATTAAGTCGGTTGGTTTCATATGGAGGACTAGCTGCGGGACTTGGTATTGGAGCTCTCACAGAGATGACAAAAAGATCATTAGGTCTGGCAAATCAGAATAATAACACTTCGTTATTAGATTCAAGTCCATTTCTTACGGAAGCGAATGCAGAAAGAATCGTAGATACGCTGTGTAGAGTTCGAGGTAAATACTAAATTACGTTTTGCTATTTCAACTGACGGTACTTATCAATAAACCAGTAGAGATTAGAAATAAAACATTTCTTTGTTTACATTTTGAATCAATTAAATGTTTTAGGTGCGGCGCTTAAGATAGGACAGATTTTAAGTATTCAAGACAATTCAATGATTAATCCTCAGTTACAGAAAGTATTTGAGAGGGTCAGACATTCTGCAGACTTTATGCCCGACTGGCAAATGGAAGTATGTAGCGTGTGATTGAAATGCATTAATTACTTTGTTACTACAGCTCTACAGTATCGATTGAGCAATAATGTTTATGCTTGTCCAATTGTCCACTGTATACTTCGATAGAAAATCCTTGTGCATGAGCTTGGTCCTGACTGGAGATTGAAACTTGCAGAATTCGATCCGAAACCATTTGCCGCAGCATCTATTGGGCAAGTCCATCTTGGAAAAACGCATGATGGACGCCCGATTGCAATCAAAATTCAGTACCCAGGAGTAGCACAAGGAATAAACAGTGATATTGATAACTTAATCTCGGTTCTGAATGTTTGGAGTATTATTCCTGAAGGTAAACTTACCTCGTTCATTAATTTATAAACGACACCTAAAAAGACTGTTGTTTTAGCAAATTTCAAAACATTTTATATTGTTAAGGGGTCTTTATTGACAATGTCATCGATGTCGCCAAGCGAGAGTTATCATGGGAAGTTGATTACTTAAGGGAGGCGAAATGCGCTAAGAAATTCAAGAAGTTACTGGAGCCATACCCTGAGTACTACGTCCCAGATATTATAGGTTACTACATTTTTATTTTTCTTATACAATTGTTTATTGATTATGCAGCATTGTATATCGATAATCTGATGCAATTTAGATGAACTCGTATCGAAGCAAGTGTACACCACTGAGCTGATTGAAGGAATGCCCGTGGATAAGTGTGAAACCTTAGATCAAGAAACAAGAGATCGAATCTGCTATTTGATGCTGAATCTATTCTTCCGAGAATTGTTCGAATTTCAGTTTATGCAAACTGATCCTAACTGGGCCAACTTTTTATACAATGTCGAAACTAAACAAGTTAGTAAACGAAGATATTTTAGCTTCATATACTTGTTTTAGTAGAATAAATTTAACTAAATATCGTAAGTTTCCGCTGTCAAAACTGTTAACGTGTTAACTGCAGATCGGCTTGCTGGACTTCGGTTCTTCTAGAGAATATAAAAACTCATTCGTGGATAACTACATGATGATTCTTCAAGCAGCCGCAGAAGCTGATACAGAATCCATTCTTGTGTATTCCAGAAAAATAGGATTTCTGTCTGGCTATGAGTCGAAGGTAATAGGTTTTGAATTTAAAAGTAAAACTTTTCTGAAAAAGCAGGACTCTAGGCATTGGTAATTTGATAACGGAAACCTTCTTGACTTTAATAAGAGATCTCGAAGAGTGAATTAATTTACAACGTATAACAAATTAGACAAGGGTTGGAAATTACAATATATAAGAAAGTTAGCCATTGACTAAAAATGTCAGTCCACATATGAGTTTGTCAGTTATGTTATGTATTGTTCAAGTTCAAGATTTTTACTTGTATTTTTTATAAGACGAGAAGTAATTTATTTTGAATTCATAGTAAAGAATACTGGCAGTGGCAAATATACTTAAATATATCAGTACTTTATAAACGTGTGTATTTTATTACTCATTATGTCATCATTGATTCAAAAATTTAAAAACAGATTTGATTCGTTGAATGCTAGTTTTGGCTATCGACTAACAGGTACATTAATTTTTTTACTAGAATATTTTTAACTTTCAGGGTGAAATCATGAAACAGATAAACTGATTTGTGATTCAGTGTCTGGTCGATTGAATTTATAATTCGCATAAAGCCGATCAAACATTTGTCTGCACGGCACACGACCCCGTAACCTACTGCATAAAAGAAATATTCCAGACAGTTTTCTGTGTAAAGAATAGATTTCTTCAGGAGGTGGGCATAAGCGCTCCTTAACCATCACGGGAACTAACTGTTGTATTCTTAAAGTCAAGTCCTGGCTACCAAAATCATAAGCTTTGTCTAATTTGTTATACGTTGTAAATTAATTCACTCTTCGAGATCACTTATTACCGAACAATTCAAACCGTACCGAGTCTTAAATGGGTACAACGAAGTTGCTGTTCCACAACTACAAATCTCTGATCGTGAGGGTGAGGAGGAAG